>CAUYRT010009015.1:0-103160 GCA_963574885.1 Lepilemur ruficaudatus | reverse complement strand
TGTCATTTCCTCCTCTCTTCCCTCTCTGGGCCTCACCGCCCTGTCTGTGGAAAGAGGCACTGAGTAGGTTAGCTGATTGTCAGGGTCTTGGCCACCTTTATTGTTGGGTAGAGCCTAATTCCTTCCAGGGTGGCCAATCGGTGGCCAGGCATTCTGTTCTGAGTCCCACAGAGAATATTCCAGAATGTTCTTCCTCACTGCCTAGGCTCTGGCATTACTTTTTCTTGCTGAGCTTTTGCCACAAAGCCCATGGACACTCCATCAATCCAAATATCTAGTGATGTTATTTTTCAGTTCTCCAAGTATAAGTGACGCCATGAATAGGCCAAGAAATGTAGAAAACAAGCTGAATTTCCTAATTTTCCCTCATGCACAACACATATCAGGATAATATCTAGCATCTACTATCTATCTGAGTGAGTGAGCCGAGGTGCCGTTCTAAACGCTTTACACGGCTTCACTTCTTTAATGCAATCAGTAAGCCACGGGGTCGGTTTTATCGTAATCCCCGCTTTATGGCTGGGGCTCTGTCAGACGCAGCACCACGCGTAATACGGAGAGCGCTTTGCAGAGCCCATCCTTGCTCGTTGTGTCGGGGAACTTCTCCCACATTCCTCAAGCTATGCTGGCCTCAGCATTTCCATTCTGTCGGTGAGGAGACAGGCGGGGCCAGGCTGGATGACTGCCCCAAGGTAAGCCCTGCTGTGAGAAGCAGAACTGCCCTCACACCAGATCCTGTGACCCCAGGTCTATGCCTTGCACACCATTCTGGCCGAAAGCGTTCTCCCGGCCGAAGACAAGTCCCGCAAAGCGGGGACTTCGCCTTTCCGCGGCTGTCTCTGCAGTGCTTGCAAAAGTGCCTGCCACAGGGCAGATGCTCAGTAAGTCTTTGTTGAGTGAATGAATGAATGACTTAATAGTCTCTTTAGGGAAACTTGGTATGCAAGTAGGAAGGCCCCTCTGTGGCTAAAGAAATGTCCCAGTTGTCCACAGATACCAGACAGTTCTGTACTACAGGGTGACCTAGTACGGAAATAGGGTTTTTGCAGATGCAGTTAGTTGACATGAGTCATGCTGGATTGGGGTGGGCCCAATGCTGATTGGGGTGTCACTGGAAGAGAAAGCAAAAACATAGGGACATACAGGGTGAGTGCCACTTGAGGACAGAGTCGCCACTAAAACGATGTCTACAAGCCAAGGAATGCCAAGAACTGCCAGTCACCACTGAAAGCTAGGAAGAGGCCAGGAAGGATCAATGCCTAGAGCCTTTGGGGAGAATATGGCTCTCCCAACACCTTGATTTCATACTTCCAGCTTCTAGAACTGTGAGAGAATAAATTTCTGTTGTTTTAAGCCACCCAGTTTATGGTGATTTATCACAGCAGTCTTAGGAAGTCAATACAGGAGTCAGGCATTCAATCAATAACTTTGAGCAAGTGGATACTAAAGCATAAATGTGTAAGAGAAGATAACATTATTTAAAAGAATATTCTTACCCGAAGGAACAAAGAAAGCATATCAAGGCACTAGTAAGCAGGACGAGGATGAGATTCAAAATCAGAGATTTAAAGCCCAGGGCTTGATCTTGGGCAGCAGCCTCAACCTTCTGAGTCTCAGTTTCCTTATCCGCAAAATGGGATCATCCGACCTACCCCACAGGGGTGGTGATGACGCCAAATAAGGCACAGTTGGTTCAGCATTTAGTAAATAAGATCAAGTTTAGTACAGGATTTGGACAAGGTATGGCACAAAGCAAGTGGCTAACATGTAGATGTTCTTTTATGAAAGAAGAAGGAAAAAAAAAGGCCTGGAATCACAAAGAATAATTTCATCAGCTCTCTAATTTTGCTGCAGGTCAGTCCTAGGTCGCCAAATTCAATTCATATTTATTTTGAGTAGAAAAACTCTGACCTTTGCAATTCACGACTTCTTAGCAGATGTATTCATCACCTTAAGAGGAGCCTTCATGGACCTTTGGGCTATTAAGCAATGCCACTAAAAAAAGAAAAAAAGTGTCCTAAAGGAAATGGAAGAACTCAGAAGGAAACAGTGCCCGCCAATTTTGCCATTTGAATTGTTAAGGACAATTTAAGGCAATAAGTTACTAAGATGAGCACCGGAACAGGCCCCCCGCCCTCTGCACCATCTTTTCAGTTGGGGATCATTTCCTGGGCATCTGAATGCGCAGGGAGGTAGCACGCCAGTTAATACTGCATTCAGGACCACAGAGGCAGGAAAAACGGAAATGACACCACGGTGTCATTTTACGTCCAATTGCAGAGGCAGAAAATAACTCCGTGGCGCTTTAAAATGTGGTATTTGAGGTTTCTTACTCTTCCTCTTCTTCTCCACAGCAGTTTCGGAGCCAGGTGGTGTACCTGCCGCAGCAAGGCGCACGGTTTCCCTTGGGAGGACTTTGGCGCACGGGCGGACAGAACGAACGCGTCCCAAACCTGAGACGTGTCCAGGCTGTTAGTGAATTTACCTGGGCCTCTAGCATGAAGTTTGTAAAAAAATATATTTTACTTTGTCCTCATAAATTTTTATTTTGAAATAATTTCAGACAAGTGTTGATTTAAATCATTCAGGTAAAATGTCACTAAAATATGCACAAATATAATGAAACTAGGTATACAACTACGAGATCAAAACAAATGCAAATATATTCAAATGAACAGCATTAACATAAAGGATGATGTTTCCCTGGAACTAAAGCCGGGCCTGAAACGTGAGATGCTCGCTGCCTGCGTGGGGCGGGCTCTTTAGAGAACGGCATTGCTCCTCTGCCAGGCCGTGTGAGGACTCGGTTTCCCCACCACTCCCTCTTTCCCGGTTACTGGAAACCCAGCACCCTGTGACCTCATTTGACCTTTAATCAATACAAGCTCATCGTTTATATAATAGTCTTTCTCTGCCCCTTTCTAATTAGCCCAAGACAATGAAAATGGAGCCACGTGGTGCCACCAAGACCATCAAAGAACACACGTACCGTGATTTCACTTGGCGGGACTAGGTTTTCCGGGGCAGGCCTCGTAATCCAGAAAGGCCTTGATTCGTTTTTTGAAAGATTATCACCAAGATAAAAACACAAAATTCATAAAATTCTTACACAGAACTCCAGATCTCTCAGAGTTCTATCTCTGGATTTCTTGAACCTTGGTTCATGAAACCTGGATTACGGGCAGCCCGGGACAGGTCAGAGGAAAGAGGGGACTTCTTTGCCATAATGTCAGGATGGGGCAGGACAGATTTCTGATGGTGGCCTGGGGTGTTCTAGAAATCTCCATGTTTGTTCATAGGATCGACAGCTTGTTAGAAACTGTGATCAAGAAAATAGCGATTTTCAACTTAAAAAAGGCAAACCTGGTCATATCACTTCCATGCTCCCCTGGTTTACAGGGTGACATTCTTGTCCCCAACCGGGGCTCAGAGGAGCTTCGTAACTATCATAACTCTTCAGCACTAATATGTCCCCTGAGCATAGTTCAGGAATTACCGAAGGTAGTTCCTCAACAGCTTTGGAACATCAGGAAGATAAGGGAGTGAAGAAGACTCATTAATGAGGAAAAATTTGTCCCCTTGTCACTGAAAGAGAACATTGGTCTTTTCCAACCAAGTTTTACCAATTTTATTAATACAAAGCAGGGATTTGTTGACCTGACAATTATAATACCTGAGCTGTGAGATCAATCTCTTTCTTCTCACCGTCCCTGTCTCTCCCCTCCTCTTCTTTCTCAAAAGGGTTTGGAGGGATCATAACAAAGGACATATGTGCAACATAAAACTGAAATTGGAAAAGTGGATATACTATGAGGGCTGGGATTAAGACTCTCATTTGGCTGTGGGCTTCCTAGCAGCAAGGACAAAGGGGAAATGTGATTAAATTTCCTTGCTCTATCACAAAAGAGAACATTTCGATTGTCTGGGGTGGAAAATGCACATGATTTTAAAGGAGCCAGAAAATTCAGTCAAGAGGGGAGGTTCTTGGATTCAGTCCACTGATGCTGGTGTATTAGAGGGCTGCATTCTTCAGCTGACTGAATGCTAATGTCACAATTCACTTCCACCTAATGACTGCAGAATGCTTCAGCGTGTACAGAAAGAACACTTCAACATACACCTTCTCATTTAGGGAACCCATTGGGACTTTTCCAGAGACTTCCAGAACCTACTAAAAGAAAGTTTATATTCATCAGACCAGTCCCTACTTCCAACCATTTGTCATTCTCTCCTGGGCTGGCTACCCCCAACTATTAATAAGACTTTATGCCGGTGGTTCTCAAATCTCAGCAGACATGGAAATCACCTGGAGGGCTTGTTAAAATGGTTTGCTGAGTTCCACCCCCGGAGTTTCCGATTCAGTAGGTCAGGGATAGGGCCTGAGAATTTGCATGTCTAGCCAAGTTCCCACGTGTGTCAGTTTGCTAGGGCTGCCATAGTGAAATGCCACAGCCTGGGTGGCCTAAAAAACAGAAGTTTATTTTCTTACGGTTCTAGAAGCTGGAAGTTCAAGACCAAGGTGCTGGCACGGTTGGTGTCCTGCAGGGGTCTCTCCTTGGCCTGCAGATGCCGCCTGCCTGCTGGCTGCCTCTCCAGGAGGTCATTCTTCCATGCACGCACCCCCGGTGTCTCTTCTCATAAGGACTCCGGTCAGGTGGCATTCGGGTCCCACCCAAGCATCCCCATTTTTACGTAATCACCTCTTTAAAGGCCTGTCTCCAAATACAGTCATGTTCTGAGGTGCTGGAGGTACCTCGGCATTCAGCATATGCTTTTAGGGGAGGACACAGGTCAACCCATTACACCAGGTGATGCTGAGAACCGCAGCTTTCTACCACGTGGAAAAGACTGTAATCTAACATCTTTCCCCCATTCACAGCTCTTCCTAATTACAGAACATAGAGCCCAGGTTCACCATCTGCTGCCAAGCGACTCCTAGATCCGCCCCCAGCCCCAGCCTCCAACTCCCTTCATCTCCCTTTGATCTCTCCAAAGTACAAATTAGGTCAGAGGAGGGCTGATTCTAGGAAACCGGGAACATGGCTCCAGGCTCTGGGCCGTGTCCTGCATTCTCGTTTAGATGTCTATTTTTAATTTGGACATTTTTAAAAGGCAACCATAATTAGTTTAAGTACCAAATTTAGGGACCGTTTGAAAAAGTCTTTAAAATTTTACTACATTTCATCTTAAAAGGAAGAAGAGCTGGTTTCCCTTAAATTAAAACATCTCCTGTGATGTTTGCAACCTCCCTCAGACACAAGAACAGCCGTCCCAGCTGACCGCTCCAGGTGGGAGAGACGTAGGGAGAGGGACCGAGAGGACAAGTTCACTTTGGACGCGTCAAGTGACTGGGGGTTGTCCAAAGCTGCCCTTTAACAGTTGTTAGCTTGGGCCCTGCCTCAGTTTCTCTGCTTGAAAATCCGCACACAAACCCCTTCCAGCATCTCAGTTGCAACGCCCTCATCTGCCTATTTTAGAAGTGGCGGAAGGGCTCTGATTCTCGTATATCTCGGGGTACGGGAATTCCTAAACTCTCACTAAAAGGGCTAGTCATGAGGAATCACCTCCACAGCAAAAATAGAGGCACACATGTATACAAGCTACCGTTTATTGAGCACTTACTGCGCACCAGCCACCGTTAATCCTCACACTCTATGAGGTAGGTATCATTGCATTCCCAATTTATGGACGAGGAAACTGAGGCACAGGGAGAATAATGAACTTGCTCAAGGTCAAGGAGCTAGGAAGTGGGGCTGGGGTTTGAATCAGGCAGACTGTGCCTCCAGGCCTTGCGCTGTTCTGCCTCCTGGGGTGTGAAGACCCACCTGGCAGTTACTCTCTGCTGGGCTCCCAACCCTGGCAGCTCCCTGGGATCCCTGGGGAGCTATAGACATCAAGGAAGTCTGGGTCCAGAGTGTTAGCTCTGGGTGTGGCCAGCTCTCCCAGGATTCTAAGACCACCAAGGTGTGGGAACCAGTGCTTTAGGGGCTCCACGGCCGGTAGCTATAACTAAAGCAGAGAGTTGGACTTGTGTGTGCAAATTTCCCCTTCCTGGTCCTGGTGGTTTAAGACAAGGGGCTTTTCATTTGGTAGGGCCAGGGGTCAGAGGTCTAGAAGGCCACAGTTCTTAGACTTTTTGCATACATCCATAGAGAACCACTATGAATTACATAATGCTTGAAAACTCTTATGCTTAGAAAAGAAAGGAGAAAAATATTGGGCCTTTACAGAAACAACCTGGCCTGAACCTGCTGCAAAATGTAAAGGGTTTAGGAAAGCAGCGATTTCGTGTTAGCTGACATTAACATTGTCAGGGCAGGTGGTTTCTCGGGGTTTTAACTTGTCACTAGGGAGACACCTGTCTGACTGCAAGTAGCAAGGACTGAATCTCTGCAAGAGCTTTTCCTACCTTTCCAAAGCAAAAGGAAGAAGGAAAATTGCCATGAGTGGGAAGCATTAAGAGTCCTGAGATGAGGCAGGAGGCGCTGGGTGCCTGAGGGTCCCCCGCTGGCCTTTGGTGCAGCCCCAGCCAGGTGCGGCGACACCGGCCATGGGTGAGCGGAGCCTCTGAGCTCCACTTTCCCCTTGGGGGCTCTGCGGGCAGAAACACGGGGGCAGAGAGGGAAGCCCAGGCTTTGTGGAGCAACAAGGAAGGGCTGTTTCAGGCCAGTGGTTAAAGTACTTCTTTCGTAGGCAAAGTTTAAATTTGGTGACCTGGGTTAGGGTCACACACTCAGATTTCCTCTGGAGCCATCAGGGAATATGAATAAATGACGCAGGACCCTGGCACGGGATTGAATCTAACCAGAGTCCCTGGGCCACTGACGATGGGAGATGCCACGCAGGTATCATTGATACTGCTCTGAGGGAATGAGGCCCTGGCCTTTCAAGGTGTTTCAATTTCTTGTGGGAAGCCAGAATACTAGATTTTACTTGAAATCTCCATATTATTAAACCTTAGCTGCAAATCCAAACAGTTTCTTCACTGCCATGGGCTGAACCACCCCCCCCTCCGCCGCGGGCCAGGGTTGCCTGCGGGTGCCTCCTCTAGGAGTTTGAGGGTGGGAAGAAGGTGTCCCCTTGCCGGCCACTCTGAGCCCCGGCTCAGGAATGGGGGAACTGCAAAGGGAAAACCGGGTGGAGCCAGCCAGCTGGTGTGAGTCCCCAGGACACACAGGGAAGCCATCAGCGGGGTTATTAAGAGAAACCACTAGAAACTCGGCTCTGCCCCCCTTCCCTGCTTCACTTTCCTTTGTAGGACTCATCTAACATGCTTGTCACGATTTGCTTATTTTGCTTGTCTCTCCCTTCTAGAATGTTAGACTATTTTTCAATTTTTTCTTCACTTCTGTATCCCCAGTGCCAGGCACACAGTGGACGCTTAGAGCATTGTTGAATGAATGAGTGAGTGAATGAATGACTCAAGACAGTAGGGGTCATGAAGGTCACAACATGGCAGACGAGGCCGTGTGGGCTTCCCCGTGCCCAGCCCGCAGCGCTGCCCCGTCTTCCCACGGTGGGCGTCTGGCTCGGGGCCCGCGGCTGCCGCACCAGAGCTCAGCGCTGGCCCAGAGGCTGGAGGTGCAGGGACACGAGCGCGGACAGCAGCGTTCACTGAGGGGAGGACACTGGCACTGTCCACCTGTCTGGCGAGGCCGGGAACCAGGAGGAGGAGAATCCAATCTCGCTGCAGAGAGCGGCTGCCAGGGGCTGCCCGGGGAGGGCTTGGCCCGAGGCTGTGTGTCCCCGGGGCTCCCTTTCAGCCCTGCCAGGTGCAGCTGGAAGGGCCTTATTTACATCTCAGATCAGCTGGTTGGGCTTCCGGAGGCCTGGGAAGGGTGCCGGAGGGGCGTAGGCATAGGAGTGGGGCTGCTGCCAAGCTGGACCGGCTTCCGATGAATGGTGACCGGGACAAGGACAATGGTGAGGAAGGGACGTGGCTCCCACACTGCTTGGGAGGCTGGATTCCCTGGGAAATCGCAAGTCAGAGGGGCAGGCGGACTATGCACCTGCTGGCTGATGCTTTGGGGCCCACGGAAGTCACTGCTGGCAGGAGGGAGGGGGAGGGGGGCTTCACAGGGCAGCCTTGGATGGCTCATCCCTCTCCCAGCCAAGGAGCCTGGCAGCCTCCGCCCACAAAGATGTGGCTCCCAGGGGGTGCTGCTCTGGGAGGCGGGGGTTATGACTCTCAAGGCTCTCCTGGCCCCTCCCTCCTTGAACCATTGACTTCATTGCTCCTCTTCCCGATTCTCTCCCCAGACTCACCAGAATATTCTACTTATATTTTCCCCCCAATCACTTGACTCCTTCAGGCCTTAGTGTCCCCATCTGTAAAATGGGGACAATACTAGCGTCTGCTTCTCAGGGTTGTTGTGAGGATTAAATGAGAGCCAGCAAGAAAAGCACTCAGCATGTTTCCTGTCACACAGCACTTGGGAAGGAGTCACCATAAGCCTGAAACAGGTCACTTCCTAAGTGCCTGGTACAGCAAGCACACTGCTCTGCCTTCTGCCAAACTGCATTTCTCAGTCTTCAGTGTATGTGAGAATCATAGCCGGCATTTGATGAAATGGGGGTTCCCAGACACCACTCTGGGAAATTCTGACTCAGAGGGCCTGGATGGCCTGGGAACCTGCTCTTAATGCTGCCCTGTGGTGGTTCTCTAAGCCAATCCTGCCGCTGGTGGTCTCTGTTTCATTTGCGAACTGCTGATTTAGCATCGCTTTTACAGGAGCAGGTTCTGCAGTTAACTGCAAACACATTTGTCATTTGCACGAGATTTGCCTGGCTCTTGGTGACTCAACGCCTCACCGATGTGCAGGAGAGCGACAGAAGCAATCAACAGAGACTGGGATTGGCAGCTGTTAGGCAAATTGGAGGTCTAAAGAGCAATTTTCTAGCTATAGAAAGATTAGCTATTAATATGTATTAAGAGACTATAAAGTATGCATGGGATTTCAGAATAACTGAACTATAGATTGAAGACACCCAGAAAGGCCGATTTATTTCTAATCAAGTAGCATGTTTCAACAATATCCCATTTCCCCACTGTTCCAAATGTATATGCATGAGCCATTCTCTCATTTCTGCATGTTGCGTGTTCTGTTCTCCAGTGAGAATGAGGCTGCTCTTTCACCAAGAGGAGAGGTGGAACCAGCTCTGCAGAGGGGGCCCCAAAGCCCTTGTCCCAGCCTTGCCCAAGAGACACCCTCCCCTCTCCCCCACTATAATCGCCAACAAGCCAGGGCCCCTAAAGGAGCGATTTCCACCACATTCACGGGGCCCCTTTGTCTCAACTGCTCTATCCTGATCACAGTTATCACCATGAATGACGCCCTCAGCTCATGTCCCTGCTCCAGGGCTGCTGGGACGGGTTCTAGGCACTTTGCGTCCCAGGCACTCGGTGCCCAAAACTTGCAGGGTTCAGAAAAGGGTGATTAGCTTTGCAGCAACACATCACTGTCTTTGCAGTACTAAGATCTTTCTGTTTGTCTCCTGTCATTTCACTGCCTTTTTCCTTTCTCAAGAAGGGTGGCCCATCTGCAATCATAACGAAAGTGGAATGGGAAGACCATTCTCCAGCTGCAGGGAAAGCACACCTAAATGCATCCGCTACTCACTGAGAAACGTAAGCACCTGGGCTGCTGCTTAGGCCACACGTGAGGACATACAGATACACAGAGCAGAGTCCACACGAAGTCACGGACGTTGACCTGGGGCCCAGCGATAAACAGACACCCTCAAGTTCATGGCATCGGAGGTATAAACACTCTTCTGTTTATAGAGCTTTCGAATTATTTCACCCCCCCAAAGTCCTTGGAACACAGAGCTTCAGAGTTAGAAAATGCCTTTGTGACCATCTGATACCACTCTCTGATTTTCTGATGGCAAAACTGAGGCCATCAGTTTTGGGAGCTCACCCCCCCGCCCAGGAGACGGCAGCGTGACGACGGGAACCCGAGTCTTCCGCCTTTCGTCACGCTGCTGCTTCGTACAGCAAAGGGGATTTTCCCCTTCCACCCACCCAGCAGCCTTTTCGGGGTGCAGGGACAGCTCCTGGGACGGAGTGGGGGGCAGCCCAGCCAAGTGGCGGTCACAGTGCCATCTATGTGGTGCTGAAACGTCTCTCTGGGGGAAAGAAAACATCCGTCCTTCCTTCGGCCACCCTCAGGGGAGTATTTCTGCAACACATGTGGAGTCAGGGCCAGTGGCAATTCTGAAACCAAACAGGCGCAGGTGACCTATTTTATCATCTGGAATAAGGAACACGGGATGGGCCCCTGGGCTGGCCTGATTTGGGAACTCATTAAAGAAAAATGAAACAAGACATGGGAAAAGTCTTGTAAAAAAAAAAATTTTTTTTTAAACAACGGTGACCCTGCTCAAACTAGGTGGAAGAAACTTAATGAACTGATTTCAGGATACAAGTTTTATAGGAGGTCAGTGTCTCCCTGATCCCATTAAATACCGAACAAAGCTTGAGAGTATTTGCTTTGAGGGAAGAAAGGCTCACCCTGCCCAGGAAGTGTGGGATTCTGCGGAGTCGACCCGGCACAGGGTGGAAGTCAGACCACGGAGTCAGGCAGACCCATCTATGTGTGAATCCCGGCAACACCCCTGCCTGGCCGCATGACCTAGAGGCGGTTGTTTCCACCTTCCTAGCCTCAGTTTCCTTGTCTGTAAAGCGACAGTTGACAACAGCGCATCCCTCACAAGCTGTCATGAGGTTTAAAGGGATAAAGTCTGCAAAGAACTTCACCTATCGCCTGGCCCACAGCTGTTCTTAACGGACATGAAAGTAATATTCACGGTTAAACGTTCTTTCTCATGAAAAAAATATGGATCTTTACTATGTGACTGTTTCCATCAAAGGGCAGCAGAGCAGGGTGGTTCGGAACACAGACTCTGCAGCCAGAAGCGCTGTGCTTGAAAGCTGGCTCTGCCACACACTGGCTGTGGACCTTGGACAAATACATAATAATCTGGGCCTCAGTATTCTCATCTATAAAATGGGGATCATAACAGTACTAACCTCCTACGGTTCTACGTGAGGGTGAGAATTGCTGACTGTATACCCAGTGCACTGGAGGTGCACAGATAACTACCCCTGGCCCAGAAAAGTCACTCTATGTTCTAGAAATGTAGGCCAATGTGGTAATGCAAAAAGGTACTGCATTTACCTTCTCCAACCAGAACTTTGCTCTAAGGTGCCAACAAGGAGGGAGAGTAGCTGATGGCACTTTTCCTTTCACTTCCCCTGCCTCCTTCAGTTGGAGGCCAAAAAGGGATGCATTCAGGGACTTTGGGGCAGAGGGAGGGAGACAGCTCAGGCCTACAACCCCCGCATGACTGGTCCAGGCCCCTGTGGCCCACGGTGGTTCCAGCCTCCTGCTCAAGGTGCCTGCCATCTGCAGCTGCCGCTGTGCCCTCGAGGAGCTCCGGGTCGGTCAGCTTGCCCCTCGCCCCTGCCCCTCCCCACCCCAGGAGGGACACTGAAACCTGGCAGCTGCTCCGTGCTTGGCCCACATCAGCCAATTTGCTTCCAGTTACGCAAGCAGGCCCCAGGCCAAGGTGATGGGGGAGCCCTGCTGGAAGCAGGACAGGATGTCAGGGAGACAGCTCACATCTACCAGGGATGCAGATGAGGAAAGGATAAGATCACAACACAGTGTGGCAGCAAACAAGCGCTGACCCCAGAATCAGGAGTGTAGCTCGGTGGCCGAGAGCCAGACTCCCAGATCTGGCACCTACCAGCTGTGAGGCCTGGGGCTTTTCCCCAAGCCTCTGTTTCCTCATCTGTAACATGGGCCGAGCAGGACGGCCTGACTCAAAGGTGGCTGCAAAGATCAGATGACAGGAGGGAGCCGCACATGCCATCAGACAGGCCCGGCCACGCCCTTTCCTTGGTGTTCGGTTACCGTTCCCTGCTCCCATGACGGCGCAGGCGCTGCACATGAGGAGGGAGCTGGGCAAAAAGGAGAAGGCCATCCTCGCAGGTGACAGGGCAGGGGAGCAGACCCAGGCCGGAGAGAGCAGGGAGGGCTGGACGCCACTGGGAGGGCTCCGTGGCTATCCCTGCACACACAGGCTGTGTGCCCAAAGCCACAGGGCAGGCCCGTCCGTCCCCTGAAGCTGGATGTGCCCGCGGGGCCGGGAGGCTGCAGCACGCCCCAACCCTGGCCTTCCAGAGAGGAAGCTCCGCAGACATAATTACACTGGTCGGAAGGGCGCTGGGAATCTTTTTTTACACACTAAGTGGCATTCTCTGAGCCAAGGCAAAGAACAGAGGGGTTCAGAAAAGCAAGTGGGATCAGGGCCTGGGGCAGGTTTTCATGAATGAAACTACTTTCTGTGGTAACTGAAGGCTGCAAGGGAGGCCCCTGGGCTCCAGGGAACAAAGGCACCTGGTGACCGTCGGGGACAGCTCCCCTTTCACCTCCCCCTGCCCAGGACATTCTCAGGCCAGGCCCTCGGTGCAGAACCGCCTGGTGGGGCTCTCCCTCCTCTATCGACGTTTGCTTTTGAAAAACATGAAAACTACAGTCTCTCAACAGGAGGCAACAACACCACCTCCCTCTGTGTCTACTGGGCTGTCCTGAGGAAGGCGCTGGGCAAACGGGTCAGTGTGAGATCTGGAGTGAAACAGAACGATCTAGAAGATTCTAGATCATCTGATCTCATTCATGAACAAATTCCCAAGGCAGCCCAGCAACAGAAAACTAAAAATTCACCTGTAGGCACCTGGGCCGTGCCAGGCATCCTACTAAGCCCCTGACAGCCACCATCTCAGCCGATCCTCACAATAACCTGAGACGTGTGATCCCCATTTTACAGATGAGTAAACCGAGACTCTGAGAGCTTCACTACACATCCCAAGGCCCATACCTTGTAAGTGCTGAGGCCCAGACTCCACCCTGGCTGTGCAGTTCTGAAATACTGGTCTTTGGCCAAAGTCAGCCACCCCCATGCTGACCTCCAGCTAACCCACCCATGTGACCACCATCATTCCCACTGGGAACAGCCCGGAGGCTGATCCACAGCCCAGATCTACCTTGCAGGGACAATCGTGGTTTCAGGGTGCATAGAAGACCCTTGAGCAATGATTACTGAATTCAACTTGTAGGAGGGAAGCTCTGATTAACTTCTTTTCCTGAAGTTGCTATGGAGTTTAAAAATTCCCATAGCTAATTGCTTAGGCAAGATATCCTGTAAAGATCACCTATAGGTGATGTTAAAGACAAATCAAATTTTCTTTTCAAAGCTATTCCTGGTCTCAATTCTGTAAGTCACAGGGCACAGCTTTGCCTCCTTGTCCCCCAAAGCCCTATTTTGTTTCTAGGACTTACAATGAGGCTGCTCCACCTAGCAGGACGTACATTCCTTTCTTTCAGGGTGGCTTACACATGATGTCTCGCACACTGACAGCACTGTTTGGGGAACTTCAAGGGACTCAGAGAACCCCCGTCTTTCAGGGACACCAAGGTGGAGTCTAGAGTTGACCCAGCCTCTCAAAGGGCTAATCTCTGAGCCCCGGCCAGGCTCCCGGGGGCCACGTGGGCTTCCCGAGGCGCCGGTGAAGTGGGGCCCAGCCCACCCCTGCTTCTCGGGGGCTCCGCTGCAGTTCCATCAGCCTGGGGCGCTCTTCAAACTGGGCGGGAATCCAGAGGGCAGGGCATTTTCTCTGAGTGTTATAGGAACTTCTAACCAGAAACATCTGGAAATACATGAGACTAAGCTGATGCCTCAGGGTGAATCTCCAGCGCAGCCAGGCTGGGCTCTCGAAATGTCAGCTTGTGAGTCACTTGCCTTTGTGTCAGCATCGTCCTCTACACAATGGCCCTCCTCGCTCCTTCCTTCTCTCCCTCCTTTTCTCCCTCCCTTCCATCCTTCCTTGCACTGAGCATGCCACACGCAGGGCAGCTGAACTCCGTTCTCCATAGAATGCTCTTTCCCCAGGCCGCGCAGGGCCACAAGGACAGCTGCTTCGTAGGGAGGACTTCGGGGAGGGCGGGGTTCATAGGGGAGGTGAGAAGTGTGTCAAACTCAGAATGTCAGCAAGGGAACCTTCCCTGCCTCTTCTTGTGTCCTGTCTCGGGAATGGCACTACTGCCTGCCCAGGTTCCCTGCCAGACACCCAGGCATCCACTCCCCACTGCCGGGCCACTTCCCCCCTGGTAACCTTGGTACAAACCACGTCACCCTGAGCCTGGACTGCTGTGACAATCCCCTAGTTTCTGGGCTCCAAGCCTGGGTGCCCTCCAGACCAGAGCAGACGCTCACATCACAGCTTTAACTCTGCCCTTCCTGTGCTTTAAACCCTCAACGGGTCTCCACTGCCTCCCGTGGGAAGTGCAGACCCCCGAGCCTGGCGCACAGGCCCGGCCACTGCCCACGGCTCAGCAGCCCCGTCCCACGCAGGGACGCCCGGTGGGCATGCTGAACCCCTGCAGTTTCTCCAGAAGTGGTGCATTTTCTTGCACCCAAGGGTCCTGCACAGGCTTGTGTCCTCTGTCCCGAGTCTCTCTTGACTTGCCCACTCTCCTCCTGCTGCTGAGGTCTTCGGGGCTTTTGGACCCGTCCATATACCCCACTGCACCCACAGCGATGGCGTTGCTGACCCAGCCCCGCCCCAGGGCTCAGGTCAGCACCCTTTCCCTGGTGCTCTGCCAGTGACCTGGGCTTCTCTCTCTCATGGCACACGCATTATCATTCTTGTCACCACTGCTGCTATTATTACTAGCAGCACAGCCACTGGCATCACCGGAAGAGCTTAATATATTTTGCGTGCTATGTGCCAAGCATCGTTTTAAGTGCTTGTTGTGTAGTAAGTAACACATTTAGTCCTCATATCAATCCTACCAGGTAGGACTTCTTATCCTCATTTGATACATGAGGCAGCTGAGGCCCAGAGAGGCACTACATTTTTTTTTTTTAGAGACAGGGTCTTGCTCTGTCACTCCATTTGGAGAGCAGTAGCACAATCATAGCCCACTGCAGCCTCGAACTCCTGGGCTTAAGTGATCATCCCATCTCAGCCTCCTGAGTAGCTGGGACTAAAGGTGCAAGCCACCATGCCCAGCTAATTTTTAAAATTTTTTGTAGAGTGAGGGTCTCACTATGTTGCCCAGGCTGGCCTTGAACTCCTGGCCTCAAGCGATCCTCCCGCCTCCCAAAGTGCTGGGATTACAGGCAGGAGCCACCACACCTGGACCAGAGAGGCACTAATTTAAATCACAAAGCAAGCAAGTGGTGGAGCCAGGATTCGAACCCAGGCAGTTAGATTCGAGCACAACATACTGTAACCATCTGTTTACCCGTCTGACCCTACCTCAGCTCCCTGAGCGCCGGGACTGCGCCTGGCTCATCCTGGCACCCCTGCCCAACCCCATGTTGAGCACCGGGCCTGCCAGAGTAGGGGCTTAACAACTGTTTGCAGAACAAAAGCAAACCTGGGGGTTTTGCAGTTTGCTCTGATTAGGCCATGTGGTGCCCAGCAGGGCCCGTGTAAACAACAATGATTATGACACAGAGTCACTGCAGCGCTTATCAGACAATCACACAACCCCGCCCTTATCTGAGGCCCCAAATCTTCCTCTTCCGGATCTCATACCATCTGCCTTTTGTCTGTATTTTCCTGCTTTCACTTTGCCATGAAGCTGCCCGGGAGCAGGGTGCCGGCCTCGCCCATCCTTCTCATCCCAGGGCAGGTCACTGAGCGCCTCCCAGGTAAGGCTGTAGGTGGCTGACTGAGAATCCCACGGGGTGCAGGAGGGAATGAACCAGAGATGGGTCACCCAAGGTCCTTGCCTCCCCTCCGGCAGAGGAAGAAATATGGCACTGGAGTATTGCACCCAACCCCAATTTCCAGCTGTGACTGTATTCAGAACTAGGGCAGGAGGAACAGCATCTTGAGGTTAAATTCTGCCCTTGTTCACTGCATGACCTTGGACAAGTTGACCTCTCTGAGCCCCAGTTTCTGCGTCTGTAAAATGGGCCTGGGGTGAGGTTTAAATGAACGCCATCCATCACGTGCCTACACGGGGCCTGGAACTGCTGGCCCCACAAGAGGGGTCTTGCTCCTGGGCCGGAGCAGGACCAAGCCTGAGACTAACCATCTTCTTTCTTATGAATTTTGAGGCTGGATTTTCCTTAAGCAGCTCTGTATCTCCAACTACCTTGAAATAAAAATTTTTAAAATAATAAACAGAAAGTCACATCCCTTCTGCAGAGAAGCATGAAGTCATCTGGCCCTGTGTGGGCCTGGCTGAACACCCATCTCCCTGTATGATGCTAGTGATGCTCCCCAGGCGCCTCTCGGCAGGCAGCTCTGCTGGCAGGAGCCAGCCCTCACGGCCTTCCCTGCTGTTTGTCCCAGAGCGGCTGGCACAGGGGGCCCTGCTGCATTCTTTGAAGGAGTGAGGCCCAGCCACAGGCTGCAGAGAGAGCTGCTGGTGGCCGGGAGGGGACACGAGCCACATTTCCAGGTAGCCCCCATAGGCGCTGACACCATGTGCGCACCTTCACCAGGGCTGGGCTATGGGAGCGTGGTGGCCACCTCCAGAGAGCTCAAATCCTGCCCTACCCCAGCTGGCTTTGCAAGGAAACCAGCCCCAAACCCACCTCCTCCTACCTCCAAGCCTCAAATGCAGAGTTGCCCTCCTCAGGGGCAGGACAGGTAAGATCAGTGGAGCCAACCAATTTCCCCAGGTTTGAATCTGGGCTCTGCCACTTACTTGACTGTGTGACCTTGGGCAAGTTACTTTCCCTCTCTGTGCCTCAATTTCCCCATCTGTAAGGTGGGGAGAGTAGTAGTACCAGCCTCACAGCAGATGTAAAGCGTTCTTCCAAATGCCTGAAACACAGTGCGTGCTACGGCACTGGATGTTGTTCCCATCGCGTGACCCTGGTGGCAGGCAGGCTCCGGGGCCAGGGTTGGACTCAGAGGAGCTTGCTGGGACTGAAGGTGCCCCCAGAATCAGGCAAGGCCCTTTCGAGACACTCACAGTCACAGTGTTACTTCCTCCCACAAAGGCCTTGTGAATGTCTCCTTTCTTCTTTCTTCCATCGCACTGGGGCATCTCGGATCTACTTGGAGACCTTTTCCCTGTGGGATCTGGAGGGCTGGACCCCAGATCTTCCACCACGCAAAGGTCAGAGCCTGGCCTCGTGCCCTCTACGGCCACACGCCAGACACTCTCACCCCCGTCCTCTCTAGAGAGCCCGGCAGCAGCACAGCATCGTAACGCGAGCACACACTCTGGAGACGAGGGGCTGTGACCTTGGACAAGTCACGTGACTGGTCCAGGCCTTGGTTTCCCCATCTCTGACGGGGCTGGTCGTACCCACCACACAGGAAGGCAGCGCGAGGACTAAGCGAGACGAGACACGTCCAGTTCAAAGCACACGCTGATGCGCCCGTGAGGGCTACGCGTCAGGAAGGGCGTGCGAACGAACACTCAATACACGCTCAGTTCCAGAAAGACGGGAAAATTCCAATTCCGACATCACTGCAAAATAAATCCGCATCTGCTTTGCCGCCCGGTCTCCTGAGTGGTCAGGACGCTGGGAAGGGAGATGCCAGATAGGATCTGGACACTGAGGGTATCAAAGACGACGTCAGCTGCCTGGGCACAGCAGATGCCCCCGTGACAGCGACCCCCTCAGATACCCGATGGAGCTCAGGTTGTAATATGGCCACTTTGACAGGAGGGACATTTGGACCAGGCCTTTCAGGTGGCTGAACCCCAAAGGTGCTTTACTACCCAGTGCTGTGCATGACGGACCCTCCCGCCAGCTACCCAACCCTAGACCCCTGGAGGGTGGGTCGGGGGGATGCAGGGACTCAGAGATAGGGCAACAAGGTCTAGTTCAAATGCCATGAAAGGTGCGTTTTTAAAAAGTAAGTGAAATCCAATGATTTGGTTTTCAGGCCACCTACAAGTACAGCCCCTGTGGTCAACATTTGTGAAAACATGCCATGAGTCTGGCTTTCCGGCCAGGACCACGTCAGGGGCCGGGGAGGCCCTTAGGGCAATGGGCATCACTGCTTCCCGTCTTTCCCTAGTACCCACATCTTTGGGAGAAGCTCTGCTGGCTTCTGGCCACAGCATGTGGGCCCACAGAGGACAGGCTACCGGCACAGCCTGGGCCATGCCAGCAGAGCACACGGACCCCTAGGAGGCCCAGCCACAAGAGAGCACAGCCCAAACCCATCCCCACTGCATGAGTGCACCAGAGCAAACGTTCTAGCCACCAGCAATTCAGTCCTCTTCCTTGGAGGGGCCAAGCATAGCTGTGGAGCGGGTCCCCATTTCTCCTGCTCTTGGCCAGGTGGGAGGATGATGAGGCAGACTTTCTGCCATTGCTGCTGACTCCCTGAAAACTCCAGTGAGGGCCAAACTGCCAGGTGGCCAGACCATGGGGCAGGCTCCACATCTGTCCCATTTACAGCTGTGTCCCCAAAGCCCAGCAGAGTGACAGGCATTTCATGACTATTTAGTGAATGAATGCACCTTGAAGAAGGCCACAGCTGCATTCATTGGAAACCACATTGTGGCACCATTATGCTGACGGACATCTCCCTGGGGAAGGGGAGGGAACTAACAAGTAGGAAAGTTGTACTTGGTGCTGGAGACCTGACTCACTGTGTCCTGAATGCCTTCCCCTGACAGGTGGACGTGCTCAGCTCCGATCCACAGATGAGCACACCGAGGCCCACAGAGCTTGAGCTCTTGATTCCGAGTCTCAGACCAGCAGGGCAGAGTGCAGGGGCTGACACCCAGTTCGCTTGCTTTTCCATTACAAAATGTGGCCCCAGAGTCTCAGCCCTTGAGCCCCTTTATAGGACAGAGGATACCAGCTTCCCCCTCCTCTCCTCTTGATCCCCCTAAAATAAAACCAGGAGAAGCCTTGCAGGTCTGTTTTCATTATTCTTCCAGCCTGAGCAGGATTTACCCTCTAAGGTCTCAGCATTACTGGGAGCGACTACCCGCGTAGGCTCGAGGATAATTAGGTCTCTCGGGTGTGCTCCTTTGCGCTTTGGTTTGCTTACCGACTGAACTTCCTGTTTAGTCAGCCAGAGGGAGTGTCCGTGTTTGGGTTGCACTTGTTTTCCAGGGCGCAGGTAGCTGTGACAGGTATGTCCACCCTCCACTCCTCCAAGCCTGTGCGAGCAGTGCATTAACCCTCCAACGGGGGTTCCAACGAGCAGCCCTCCAACAGGTCTGCCTCGTTGGGAGGACACAGCCAATATCAAGGCACACACGTAAACAGGATGAGACGGGGCAGGCAGCAACAACCGGCCTTAGGAAGGCGGTGTGCGAGCGAAGTGCGGACGGCCACAGTCGGGACACACAGCAGCTGCTGCAGTCTGGTGCGGTAGACGAGCTGCGCGTCCTTGCACTGGCGTTGACGCCGAGGCAGCTGCAGAAGTGTTCTGAGCGTTACCTACCCCCCAGCTGGGACCCGAGTGCTGGGGGATCAGATTCTTCCGGCAGCTGCAACCCAGGAGTCAGGAGAGCCGGGCTGGGGAAGTACAGCGCCTTCCGTCCACTCCAAGCTGGCCTTGGACTCAACTGCCAGCCGCCCAGAGAGACGCAGGAGCAGGAGCCGCTCCTCTACCCATTTCTTCCCAAAGCAGAAAACAAAAATGAGTGAGGACGTTACACCCTGGACTCGGGACTTCCCACGTGCTCGTCCCTCTACCTGGAATGTCCTCCCACCCATTCTGTCTCGGGTGGGTCTTTTGTCAAGACCCGACCCAAGTGTCTCCTCCTCTGGGCCAATTGCGGAGCCAGCCTCTCTGCGCTTGGTGCACCTGCATCTGACACACTGCTGTCATCACGCTGTGTCACAGGAAGCTGCTTCATACCTGTCCAGGCCCACCATGAGCTCCTCGTGCTTCCAGCCCCACCCCTGTAGCTAGCACGGTAGGTGTTCAATACATTGCATCAGCAGCTAACATTCATTGAGACCTTGCTATGTCCCAGGCCCTGTAACAAGGGTTTTGTGCGGATTATCTCAGTGGCAGACCTTACGGCAACCCTCTGTGGCAGGAACCATTCTGCTCCCCATTTGATACAAGAGACCATTAGGACAGAGAGGTTAAGTAACAGGTCTCATGTCCCACAGCGAGCAAGTGGCAAAGACAGGATTCCCACTCAGGCAGGGTGGTTCCTCCCAAATCAATGAGCAAAGAAACTACAGAGGAAGTCAAGGGGTCAGAGTTCAGAGTCTTCTGGAAGCAAACCAGTAACCACAAACCCCTAAAGGTGAGGTGGGCCCTACTGCTGTTTTTAGGATGGCTCTGCTGTTGGTGACATCAGCCAATCCCGCAGGTCAGGGGACGAGGGCGGGCGCCTGCTTGCACAGCCAGTCTAGTGCTACATAGAGCCCCCCATCCTGGGGGCAGGTGGAAATCAGGAAACAGACAGTGCAACACTACCCCACCACCAACCCCAGCCACCTGACGCGCACAGCCAGGGAGGGAGGCCGTGCCCTCCCACCGCGCAGCCCCTGCTCACCAGGCACCGTCCCATCTAGCGCCCTGTGCCCTGTGCCTCTCCCCCTTAGTCTCTCTAAACCCAAATACCCTGTGCAGGTCCTTCCCCAGCACCGCCGAGCTCCCCCTGAACTCCCAAGCACGCACAGTAGTTCGGATTCAGCCATCTGCACCCTGCGTGACTCTGCATACCCCTTTCTCAGTTCTCCAGTGAGGTTCAAGTTGTGAGAAGACAATAAACTAGACCCTACGCCGCCGCAGTCATTATTGCACCTACAAAACCATCCTTCCGCGTTCCCGCCCTGATGCTGTTTGTCTAGAACGTCTGCACCTCAAACTTCAATGGACACAAGAACCCGAGGGTGTGTGCCCGTTAGGATGAATCTGCATTCTTCACAGATCATCCGGGTGAATTGTCTGTGAAGAAACACTGCGCTTAGGTCCTTGGTGCCCAGTGACTAGATAACAACTGTCCTCTGCACGGTTTGCCACGTCCTCTCTTGTCTCTCACTTGAGCGTCACAGCTGATAAGATGATGGGGCAGGAGGCGCAGGCACAACCCCACAGATGAGGCAGCTCAAGGTCACAGAGAGGTTTGCTCAAGGGGACAGAGCGCGACGCACAGGGGCCAGTGTCGCCCCCTCTGGTCTGTCAGTCGTTCCAGCCCTGCCTCGGTTTCTGTCGGTTTATCTTGGCCCCTCTGTCTCTGTTTTTGTCTTTCTTTTTTTTCTTGCTGGCTTAAAACAATTCTCAGAACTAATGGTAATAATTAGAGGAAAACAATAAGAGGAAAATAAAAATCCCCCAAACTCCCATTAACCAGAGGTAATTATTAATCATGTTTTGGTGTGGTTTTCCAGCTTTTTTAGTATGTTTTAATTGGTATTATACTGTTTTGTAACCCACATTTTCCCATCGAACAACCAGCCAGGAACAAAGACAGCCTTGCTCTAACTGGCCCTGGAGGCTGCAGACACGGGCTGTCTACCTGGGACCTGCTGCTTTCTGCCCACAGGACACCCACTGCCTTCCTCGCCCCCCACACCCCGCCCCGTGCCTGCCAACGAGTCTAAGAGTTGGAGAGACCCCAGAGGGCAGGGTGGGGGCTCAGAACGATCAAGGCCCTGCGTTCAGGACTTCAGGGGTCCTCACGGCTGAACCAGGGCCACCGGAGCACCCCACAGCCAATGAAGACCCGAAGCCAGCACCTCCCACCGGGGTGCTTTGGGGGACGAGTTGTAACACACAGCAGGAGCTCCGGAATCCATCATGGCCTCGCATGGATGGGTGGCTCCTGTCTGAGAGTCCTGCTCCAGCTCCCTGCTGCTAAAGGAGAACAAATTCACAAGTGACGCAAATCGATCTCAGTAACTTTTTTTTAATAGAGGAGTTTGGAGTTAAAAACATTCTAGATGCTTCTGAATAGAGAACAAAAAACTGTGTGTGCTGATGTGTGCGCCGACTGTGGGCTGGTCTGACTTCTTCCTCTTTTCCTCTCCCCTGAAATCCATCACGGTTCCCCAGGGCTTTGCCTCACAGCAGTTACAGCTTTAGGGAGGTTTTAAGGCCCAGCCCAAAGACACCTGCCAATCAGCCTCTGCAGAAGACTTCCAAATAGCGACCGATCACCATCTCTAAAGGAACCACTTACCTAATTAGAACCACAGCCTATGACAGAGAAGCCAGGATTCTCTTGATGGAGAGTCATGAGAAACAGCAGCTGTTGTTATGATTATTATTACTGTTTTTTAAAATCATGCCATGTCTAGAGGCCATCAAGTCTTTCAATCCTGGATTTTACCCCCAGACATCTGGGAGGCACAGCTGTCTGTCTGGATCTGCGTCTCCCTTCTAACTTGCCTGCCAGGCCTCAGCTAAAATGTCACCCCCTGGGGGGACCCTCCTGAGCAGGTTAAGGTCCCTGTTCTCCTCCTTCACAGCATGTCTCATGGTTCTGTGACCACCTGCTGGGTCCTCCTACCAGTCCATAAGCTCCCTGCAGTTAAGGAGCCATTTCCATTGCTGTGTCCTCAGCATCTACAACACTGCCTGGGACATTGTAGATGCTCAGTCAATACCTGCTGAATGACCGCAGGGGACTGGAGAATGAAGTATTTCCTCCTTGGGTTCTGAGTGTAGATTCCTGTCCAAACTCGATCATGAAAGCACTGGATTAACTCATGCGTTGGATAAACATTCAGGAATACCTACAGTGTGCTGAGACGTGGGCTGGTTGGTCCCGTCTCAACCCTTCCACTCCATCACTGCCCAAGACTCTCCTCCCAGGTATGGGGGATGTGTCTTCAAGCCAGAGCCCTGCTCACCTGGCGGCTGCCCACTCCCACCGTCCCTCTCCTGGCTCCATAGCCCGCAGGGACAACAACGGTGACAGGCTTTGAGGAGTAAACTTCTGTTTGCATTTGTATAACTTCAGGCACCCGGGCAGATGGACGACTTCCCTGGCCTTGCTGCCTGCTCTTGGCTAGGCTAACACATTCATTGCTCCTCCAAGGGCCGAATGGGATGAGCTTAGAGCAAGGTTTGACCTTAAAGGATCTTGAATGTAAGACCCGGAAGGGGTGCAATACAAACTTTGATCAGTCCAGACCTCAGGAACCCCCAGCGATTGGCAAGCAGTAGGCACCATTCCTTCTAGAAGGTTTTAGTGTTCCATCACCTTAACAGCTCAGCCACATCGTCACTATTCTAGAAGGTTTTAAAAATATAATTCATCATTGTTATGACTATATCATCATTGGGGGAGGGGTGGCCAAATAAATTCCTGTTTCCTTGTGGATCTTTAGAGACTCACCTGTTCACAATTCCACTGGTGATCTAAGGCAGCTTGGTCGACCAGACAAAACTACCATGTGGGCAAAATCCTCCTTCGTAATGACAGTGACCACTGGACATGTCCTAGACTTGTCCCTCATGTCTTTCCTATTCAATCCACCAAAATTTATCTCCCTTACATCCTACACTTCCAGGGCCCTGAGTTCTGCTAGACAGAGGAGACTGTTCAGATGTATCAGGCCTTGCTAATGGGTTCATTGGGCAGTCCCCTCTCATCACAGATACCACCATATCTAAGCCCTGTTAAAATATACATCTAGGGGAGATTCTGGAGGATGTACACCCCAATGTCTTGGACCTACAGCAGGTTTATGGCAGCCTTTGATGCTCCTCGAATCCCAGCACAGCCCGTCCCAGCCTATTAGGCCAACAGACCAGCTGGCCCTTTCCAGAAAATGCCTTTCTTGGAGCAGGCTGCTGAGCTCCTCTCTCTGCGGGCAGAGATGGGCAGGCAGATGCCGCCTCTTCTGTCCACCGCCCCGTGGTCCACCACCACTGGGACTTTCCTGCTTGTTTTGTGGAAAGGGTCTATTTTTAGCTTACAGCACCAGGTACCAATTCCAGGCCTCTGGTTTATACCACACCCTTTTAATGACAAGTCACTTAGTTTTCCATTTTAATCTAGCTGCCTCGTTTTTCTCTTTGAACATGCTCAGTGGCAGATCTGGTGTCTACTTCAAGCTTGGACCCGGATGTACCAATACAGTCTTCACTGGTCAGCAGAGACCACCCCAAATCCAACCTCTCCATGGTCTGTCAGAAAATGAAAAGGCCAAAAATTACCCTTGCACTTTGAAAGCTGGCCCTGAAGCAAAGGATTAAAGAGTCTCTGGTTACATATTTTGCTGAAGCCAGATGAGACACAAGACACTTACGAAATATGAAATATTTCTCTCTGCTGTGTGAGAGAAGGCATATTCATTGTCTTCCCTGCCTTTTGTCTAAAGAGGCCTGGCTCAGGATGGCTTTCCCACAGCCACTGTTCTTGCCAATCCCACTTCACTGGCTCAAGGGACGGACAAAAAGGGACCGATGACAGAAAGATGAAGCGCTCCCTGTTGTCCGGCTACATCTTGATTATTCAAGATGGCGGAGGCACAGGGACGATAACCCATGCCCTGTTCCCACGGGCCTTTGGGAGCCATGCAGACTGCCCCACTGCCCATAGGTGACCCGTCCAGGGAGACTTGACCTGGGGCTGTGAGACCAGCCCAGTCTCCACCACCTCCAAAGAAATCATCCCTGGTCTGCAGAGAGTGAGAAGCATTCCGGTACAGGGAGACCAGGGCTGCAATCCAGGTTCTGCCACACAATGGCTGTTGGCCCCTGAGCAACAGTCTTCACTAGTCTGAGTCCTGTGACTCCTTCATGGGGAAATAACACCGACTTCTCACAGTTGGAAGCGTCAGGGGTGAACACATGCATGGGTGCCTTGTACAGTGCCTGGGAGACACCAGGGAGGCATGTTTGGAATTTTAAAAAATTATGGACAGCTTTATTGAGGGGTCATTTACACTTTTGAAATTGGAAGGAGACTTACAACTGTTTAATCCAATTTAGAGCTGGGGAAACTGAGACCCAGAGGGGTAAACTGATTCCCTCGAGGTCACGCAGCCCATTCGGCAAGGCTAGGCTGAAGAACCAGGTCTTCACTCTGCTGTTTCCCTGTTTTGGCACCACGGCCTAATGTTCATAAAGCAGATGGTTATGTTTGATTTATAAAGGAAGGAAAAGGACAAGAGTGACCTGGAGAGCTAATGCTAATGGAACCTGTACTATGCTAAGGGCTTTGCAAATACTATCACTTAATCCTGCGCCATTTCACAGGGAAGGTACTATTAATATCCACATTTTAAATAAGGAAACCGGGGCTCAGAGAGCCAAGGAACTTGCCCAAGGTCCCACGGGTACAAAGTGGCAGGAGCTGGACTCAGATGGGTCCATACGAGCACCTGGGCTCCCAATGCCAACACCCTACCTCCAACCTTCAGCCCCAAGGCACCAGGATATGGGGAGAATCTGACCCCAGGTTGCCCCTCACACAGGCTGGCTAGATTTAGTGAAGAAAATGCAGAGCAGGAGTTAAATTGGAATTTCAGATAATTTTAGTATAAGTGTATCCCAAATATTGCATGGGATAGACTTATACTAAAAATTATTCCTTGCCTGAAATTCAGCTTTAACTGGGTGTCTTGTATTTTATGCGTCAACCCTACTCTAACATGCTGTGTTACTTTAGGGAACACTAAACACTGGCCACAGTTGATCTCAAAGGCTCCGTACCACAACTGCAAGTGCACCGCGGGAGGGAAGGACTGAGCGAGTTCTCCAGTGACTGTTCTGAGCAAAGAGCAGACCAGGAAATCCACACGCAGGCCATGTACCGTTTTAACCACTTTCAAGTGTCCAGTTCAGAGGCATTAAGCACATTCACACTGTTGTGCAACCATCACCAACCACTCATCGCCGAACGCCTTCATCTTCTCCAGCTGAAACTCTGCACCCACCAAACACCAACTCCCCACTGCCCCTGCCCCGGGCCGGTAACCACCATGCTACTTTCTGTTTCTCAGAATGTGACTATTCAAATGGAATCGTACAACACGTGTCCCCTGTGTCTGGCTCATTGCACTCAGCATAATGTGCTCGAGATTCGTCCACTTCGTAGCATGTATCAGAATTCCATTCCTTTTGGAAGGCTGAACAGAGTTCATTTTCTATAGTAACAGTTTTCCTCTTAGAAGAGGTCAGAAAACACCCTGCTACACTCACTTGGCCTCAGGCTCTGCCAGGATGGGCTGGGATGGGGTACCATTCTAGGGAGGGCTGCCCGGGGCCACAGTAATCAGCAATGCTCAGAGCCAGGCGAAGGTGGTAGCCCTTCACCGTAGAGTCTAATTTGGGCATCCAAAGGGCACATCTGACTCTGCCTCCTGGGGCCAGATCTCTCTATGCCAATATATGCCCTATAAATAAGCCAGAGGCAGATATATGGCGTACTCCACGGAGGTTTTATTTTTGCTCCAACAATAAAACTAAAACAGGGAGTGATTTATCAGGGGTGAGTGTCAGAGGAGGGGAAGAGTAAATTCCCATTTCACTGAAGGCTACAGATTGAACAAGCCTTCAGGGTCAGTGGGTGGCACAGGCAGAGGCCGGGAGAAGACCATGGGCGCCGGATGCCTGCATTGCCTGCCAGGGCAGACAGTTGCACGTGGCCCCCCATCAGGCTAACGGCACCCACAGGGTGGTGGGAGGACTTTGTTTCATGTGTAGCACAGTCCCCAGTGTACAGCAGATGCTCAGCAGAGATGGCTGTGGGGTGCCATGGAGGTACCCAGGAGACACAGCCTGACGAGATGGCGTGTTGGGACCTTTGTTAGTGGCATTTGGGAAATAGACTTCCCCTAGATTTCAGTGATTGATTTTGCAAAATACTACTACTACTACTACTAATAAAGGAGGACAGGCAGACAAGCCCCTTGCCTGTAGGCTGCTTTCCCTGGGAAAAGGCCCACAGGCCACTTTCTGAGTCCCTCCAGGAGGTGCTGGGGTCCTGGGGCCCTGGAGCAGGCAGGCGCCCTCCCTCTAAGCCTCCAGCCTCTAAGGGGCTGAACCCCACATCAGCGTTCAGCTGGAGAGGAACACTGCATTCACCCAGGACTTCGGGTTTTTATAGCAAAGCGCACGTGTTTAACACAACCGTACGTGGGCTCCATCAGAAGGCACAGCCCCCAGCCTGCAGCAGAGGCCGGGACGGCCAGCTCACCTCTGGCTCCAGCACCAGTCCCTCAGGCAGGTGGCGATGTGCCAGGTCTGGGCGTTTACAGAAGGAAAAAAATGAAGGGGGGAGGGTCAAGGAGGCGGGGAGGCACAGATCACCTACTCGTGATCGTCCCCCTGCAGGCAAGACAGACTGCTGTTGCCTCACGGTCCCGTGGAAGGAAAGAGAACCCGGGCTGCTCGAGGACCCCCTGACTGGGTCTCCATGGTCTGAGCTACTGCCGTCCATTCATCTTGGAGTCCTGGTTCTGCTGCATACGTGCTGCGTGATCTTGGGCAGGTTGTTAACCTCTCTGTTTTCTCACTGGCTATTGTGAGACATTAATGAGTTAACACAGAGCTTCCCACAGTATTTGGGATATTGTAAGCACTATCACACGTAAGTGGAGTCCTCCAGGGGCAGCTGCCCTTGTTATCCTTGCTATTAATACTGTTGCTTGGTACCACACCCCCAGGGGAAGTGATGCTACCTTCTCTTTACAGGTAAGGAAACTGAGGCACGGGACCAGAAGCTGGACTCAGGCCAGGAGTGCCAGGCTCCCGTCCAGGGTAAGCGGGTCTGACACAGCACCCCAGTGTCAGCCCGCTGAGAACAGAGGCAGAAAGGCCAAGAAAGTCATTAACACAGAAACCCTTCCCGTAAAACCCGTGGGTTTGTGTTGGCAGGCTTCAAACCCTTAGGGGTGACGCTGACTAGAGTTCTAGAAAGGTGCTATCCCCATCGCAGCCTCAAAAAGGTCTTGGCCGACTCTGACGATGTTTCACTGTCAGGGCCTTTGAGAAACACCTCCCAGATGTCAGCAGGAAGCAGACAGAGAGGCTGCGGCGGGGGTGGGGGAGGCGTCTCTTCTGTGGACCCTCTTTTCAGCAGAGACTCCAGACAGCAAGGCAGAGGTGCCAGGCTGCAGCACAGAGCTCCCACAAACAGAAACGATGACGTTTTAGAAAGAAAATTCATCCTCACCACTTCTGAATGTCTGAAAAGACACACAATTCAACCACTTGACACAGACATTTACACTGTTTCATAAAGCCAGTTACCTTATCTCAGTACTGCAGCTGATTACGTATAAGGAACATCATATTGTAACAACCACGATTAGGACAACGCTGAGTTTGGGCATCACACTTAGTTTGAGCTTCCCAGTAGCCAAGGCATAAAGAGAAACATGACGGGTTATAAAACCTTCCACCTCTGAGGAAGTGGAAAACACAGAATTTAGAGCTGAGACCTCGATGTGAGTTTAGGCTCTGTCACTTGCAGACCATGTGACCTCAGCCAATACCTTAACCTCTTGTTTCCTTGTTTATTAAACAGTCTTAATAGTATCTCAGAACACTGGGGGAATCACATGACACATGTATGTGGCAGTGCCTTGAAATTATAAAATATCTCACCCGAATCTTACTTATCATAAAGTATTTATAGTTCTTCAAGTGAAATAAACTTTTTTTTTTCCTGTGCTGGTGGTGTTCTCTTTGAGGTAGTTCTGGAAATGTTTTATCATATGACTGCTTATACCAGGGTCACTGAATAATAAGGAGGACAGCAGTAACAACCCTATTCCGAGCACTAACTATCTCTCAGGCACAGTTATACTCTTTGAAGCTGAAATGAGTTGAGTGACACTGTCTAGCCCACTTCACCTGCACAGCAGTTCTGAGTACCATCAGCATCCTATTTTGCAGAAGAGAGAGAGTGAGGCACAGACCAGGCAGCTTCTCCTTCCCAAGAGGTGACACTGAAGGTTTTAGCAGGACAGGGTGGGCTTCTGTCCCCCGCACGAACAGACGGATGGTAAAACCAAGGAACCGGGAGTAGCTGAGGATGAGCCTCCGCCCTGGGCAAAGGTGAAGGGCACATGAGATGGTCTCTTCTGCCCGCCTCGCCCCCAGCCTCTCAGCCTAGCTCCTCTGATCCCAGAATCCCAGGCCTGAGACCCCCCAGAGCTTGTCAAGAGAGGCGAGAGGAGCCTCCAATACGTGCTGTCATTTTAAAAAGTCCCGGAGCTGCACAGACTGGCCAGCAGCGCACCACATTTCCTGTTTGTGTGAACTTGTTTTGTGTTTTTCAAATTAGATTTCACTGATCCTCTCCATTTTTTTTTTCTGTAATTGAATAGCAAATCAAAAGAAAAGCAAAGGAAAGCTCGTGGTGTTCTCCGTCAAAGACCAAGCGCCTGCTGACGTTGTTAGGTCTTGGCTGCTGACGGCGGCACTTCATGCTGTTCGGACTTAGTGGCTGGGACGGTTCCTCTGCAGGGGGAATGGATGTTACGTGGCCGTGGTCCTGGGGGCACTCCGGGGAGACCTGCCGGAAAGGGAGGCTGCATGGCAGCCCTCATGGGGCCAGAAGACACAGCACCAAAGGCAAACATGCTCCCCAGAAATAGGGCAGCAAAGCCGGCCCAAGCTCCCCCCAAACTTGGGTCAAGTGTTTGTTCCAGCCTTGGACGTCATGGGTCCTGGCCCAGCCCCCCACTATTGTGAGGCTGGGTACAAGCTACTTAATCTGTTCTGTTTTCTCCATCTGTAAAAAGGGGAAATTCTAGTACCCACTGCATAAAGTTGCTGGGAGGAGCAAACGGGATCATAAAGGTGAAATGTCTGGCACGCAGTAAGTGCTCAAGAAATGGGAGCACGTACCACAGTCTGGGTGCTGTCCTGCCCGCACGATGCATGCTTCAGGAGGAAGCGTGCTTCCTGGGGCCCCATGTTCCCCTCAGGGAACCAGAAAAGTCCACTTGCTCAATTTATAAAAAGCAACATGCTTATAAGACCTCCATGGTCTTGGACCCAAAGGCAGAGAACTTGAACAGCAGCGGAAGTCAGGAGACAAAGGGTTTATTATCAGAAGCTACGGAGCAGGGACCAATTCCTAAACCATTTCTACTTCTTCTGCAAGAAAGGGTGCAAGGCAAGGAAAGCTGTGGCCAAAATGTCATGTAGAAGTGGCTGAGCCCAGTGGTCCCTGGGACCTCCAGAGGCAGTGGAGCCTGTAACGTCCCCCAGCCCTGCGGGTGCAGCCCAGCAGCCCCTCCCTGAGCACCCCCATGGCCAGCTCATCCTCTGGGCCACGCCCCGGGCTGCAGGCCGCTCCTTAACTCTTTATTCTGCAGAATACTTAAGCTAAACAAGGTGTCCCAGCTCAAAGGCGGTGTTCGTAACTCGAAAAGTGCTGATAAGCCGGCCAGTCATTTGCCCTGAAGTAGGTATTAGCTAGAGCAGCATTTCCTACAATTAAAAACAGAACTATGAATCTATGGTTATGCTGTGCCTGCAGTCAGGGCCCTCCGATTAATGGCAGGAAGGCCACGTTCCTGTCACACTGCAGCCCGTGCCGTGTCTGTGCGCGTGCGTTGGCTTCTAGAACTCTGGCTCTTGGGTGGTCACCCAGAGATCCAACTGATGGGAAGGGACAGGATGTCACACTAAGTCAACACGGCATTTCTTCACTCAACCCCTCATCTGGAAAGAGATGCTGCCTGTCACTACAAAGGGATGTGCGGACCCCAGATCTCACCCGAGGCCCACTAAGTGTGCATTCAGTGCACCCTGCAGGTGCCTGGTACTGGGGCATCCCATTCTGGAACCACTGCAGCCCAGGCCTGCGCGCAGCCCAGCCCTCACCCAGCAAGGCCGGGCAGGGAGAGGATGCTGGGTCTACAGCTGTGCCCCATGCTGTACCCTTGACCTTGGGGAAAGTTGAATCATCCCGAAACCACCCCCGCACCCTACGGGGGTAAGTGGAAAAATTGTCTTCCATGAAACCGGCCTCTGGTACCAAAAAGATTGGGGACCACGGCTTTAAATGTGGAAGAGGGAGGCAGACGATGCAGGGGTGAGATGTGAGAAGGACCTCATGGCCACTGCTGGCTCAGGGGATGGAAGGAAGCCATGAGCCAAGGAATGCAGGTGGCCCCCAGAAGTAAACATCCCCCCGATTTTAGCCAAGTGAGATCTACGTCAGATTTCTGACCTCTAGAACCGTAAGATGTAAATTTCCATTGTTTTAAGCCATTAAGTCTGTAGTAAACTGTTACAGCAATGCTAGGAAACTGAACAGTCCCAGATGTCTCTTTCATCTTCTAAGGTAAATTCTGGGCCCGTGAACCCCCAGAAGGCTCAGCAGCATCCGTAGGCCACCTCCCCAGCCCCCCAGTCACGGCTGGAGCAGTCACGTGCACTTACCCACCCACCCTTCACATAGTCAGCAAATCCTTTCCGAGAACTTCTGTCAGTCCTAGCACTAGGTACTGGGGACACAGTGGTGAAGAGGACAGTCTAGCCCTGGCCTCTTGGTGCTCACCGCCAAGAGTGGACACTGACCTATGGCAGACTTTATGAAGGATGGTGACAGAAACGATGTCACAATGCTTACTATGTGCGCGGTGATGCGCCGGCCCTTTACATATAATAACTAGTTTACTCTTCATGCTCATGAGGGAATATCGTTATCATCCCTATTTTACAGCTGAGGAAACTGAGGCATAGAGTGTTTGAGTGACGTGTTTAAGGGCTCACAGCTGGGTGGGGGTGGACGCAGATTTGGAACGCAGGCAGTGTTTTTGTCACTATACTATGCTGCATCTAAAATTACAAGGGCTGAAGACAGTCCTAGAGAAGCCAGAAGGTATGACTTTGGCCTCCACAGCTTCTCTCTCGCCTAGAGGATGGGACGTCCCCATTAAAGCAGGTGTCTGTGATGCTGGCTCTGGGGGCTGATTCTGAAGGGTGTGTGTGAAAGGCCATGCTAAGTATGATCGCAGAGCCCTTGGAGCCCCCCATACAAAAGCGGCCCCACCATCCGAGCCCGGGGCCTGGCCTCCACCTTTCTCCAGGCTTGGCACTGACCCCAGGCCCGAGCTGCGGCCGAGTCAGGCCACACCTGCCGACGGCCAACAGGCCTGCACCGACTGCTCTTTCTCAGTGGGCATGGGGCTGTCCAGTGAAACGCTGCCTAGTATCGCTGCACGTTGGGTGAACGCATCAGGAACTCATAGGGCGTCCCTCCAAGGAGGGACAGGCACGACACACATGAGCTCGTTACTCAGCGCTGCAGCCTGCAATCCCAGAACCCTGCACCCTGAACACTGCTCCCCAGGGACGGGGGCAGCAGGATGGCAAGGCTTCCTGTTAGGGGGATGGGAGGTGACTCACGGGAGCCTATGCAGCACAGTGTCCTGACCCTAAAAAGAACCCTCTGCCAAAAGGAACACAAAGGGCCTGCTATAGGTGGGTTGGCAAAAATGCAACCCACGTGTCTTACTCCCTAGCCTCGCCTGCTGCTCTAACTGGGATCTTCAGGCAGCCTCCGCCCATCCGCAGGGCGTGGAAGCTGGTGTGGAAGAGGACACCTGGTGGCAAGCCCTGCCATGACAGAGCCCGAACTGCAGCATCACGGGGTGATTAGGACGAACGGCCTCGAGTCAGGAAACAAACGGCCTGGAGCAGACCAGACATCAGGAATCAGCCACGTGCCACACACAGAAAAGTGGCCCAGCATGGCATCCTTCACCCTCAGGGCTCCTTAAGGAGGAGGCCCAGAGCCAGGTATCAGCACTTGTCGCCTACCCCTCACCTGCCACTGGAGACCCATGCAGAGCAGGCTGTACAGAGCATGGGTTAAGAGCTCCTACCTGTATACAGCGCTGAAAAGTTCCTTTACGTTTGGCCAGGTGCATCTACAACAGGCGGTTCCTCCCTGGGTTTTGTAGGAATGTCCACAACTCTCAGAGTGGGCAAGGCCAGGTAAATCGCCCCATTCCCGGGGTACCGCCTTAACATGGCTGACTTCCACCCCGAGGGCTCCATCTCACAAACGTACATACGCCCACTGTCTCACCTTGGCGAAACAGTGTGAGAAGTCCCGCCACGGCAAGCATCCCAAGCAGGAGAAATGCGGTTCGGCTGCGTCCCTGACGCCTGCGGGAGCTCTGAGCAGGGCTGGGTGGCAAGAGCCACCACCGGCCCGTGTCTGAGCAAGCTCAGCTCCCAGAACGGCGCGGCCAGGCTGGTTACAAGGCGTTCATTATCTGTCCCCTGCAGCTACCGGCAGGTAGGTCCTCAAGAACGTCCGCCTTGTGCTACCCATTCTCCCCGCGTCCTCACAGAGCCACAGAGTCTGGGGCTGGAGTTGCTCAATGAGTGCATTTTCTCACTTACCTTGGGGGGCCTGCGGGGGGCGCTGGGAAGGGGGTGAGGTTTGCTTGCACAGAACAATAGAAGATTGTCCCCTAAAATAACAATCCCCCTGTCCCCAGCCAAATAAGGGGAGACTTTAAGTTGCCAGGGTCAGGGCTGATGAGAACCACCCAGCCAAATTGGCATCACCCCATAAATTGGGAGAAATAGCTTCCATTCATTCAGTCCAGAAGAAAAGGGCATTTATGCTGGTGAGGAGGGAGGGGAGGCTTCAAGGACGATGACGTCTGCTTTCAGAATTTACACGCCACGTCATGGGGACTGGGTTGGGGGTGGGGCTCTGATAGACCAGGGCTCCTCTTGACCAGTAGTTCTGAGGTTTATACGCTGATCAGTGTAGACGGGGCCAGCTTCTCCACGTCAAACACTTTCCAGAGTCCAGTGGCCCAGAGAAGGTGGCTGCTTGGGCTTCGGACAGACAGACCTGGATTTGACCTTGCCTCCATACCTTCTAGCTGTGTGACCTTGGACATGTTCCTTAACCTCTCTGGGTCCTAATTTCCTCATCTGTAAACAGGGAGTGGAGCCAAGGGGTGAAGCGGCTGTGCGGAGCTTTCTATCAGGCACAGAGAAAATGCACGATCACAACTACCCATCTGCTCCTTTTGCCTGTTCCCTCACCGTGGAAGGTGGAGTGAAGGCGGGTCTCTGAGAGCAGACTCCAAAGTCTAGTTCCACCTCTCAGCTGGCTGTGCACCCTGGGCAAGATGCTGCCCTTCTCTGTGCCTTGGTTTCCCAGGTGTCAGGTGGGAATAACAGTACCCGCCTCTTGGAAACCAGATGACTCAGTGTGTGACAATGCTCACTGCGGGCCTTATACGCAGCGGACGCTTGATGAACGTGAGCACCCAGAGTGACTTTTCCATCCTAACAACTCAAGCCTGATCCCACCCAAGCCCAGCCTTAAATTGCTCTCACCCAATCAACACATTCCAGTGAGACTCCGCTTTTCCTGAGAACATTCCTTTCCTACCTACGTCTGGTGCCTACTGCCCCGTCCCTTCCATGAAGCTAATTCTCTGTGGTCAGAGAGGGCCCCAGGCGGACCAGGCTCAAGTGTCAAGAAAGCTTTTTTTTGTCTTGGCAGCCTCTCATTTTTCCTTGTTGGGAGGAGACAGTGCAAGCCTGTGAAACACGGAGCCCAGGGTGGACCTAGAACCACGTGCTGCAAGGCTCATCCAGGTCCTGGTTATTTTCTTTCAAAGTTTTTTTTGTTTGTATGTTTGAGACAGGGTCTTGCTCTGTTGCCCAGGCTGGAGTGCAGTGGCATCATCATAGCTCATTGCAGCCTCCCACTCCTGGGCTCAAGCAATCCTCCTTCCTCAGCCTCCTGAGTGGCTGGGACTACAGGCGCATGCCACCATGTCTAGCTAATTTTTCTATTTTTTGTAGAGAGGGGGTCTCATTCTTGCTCAGGCTGGTCTCAAACTCCTGGCCACAAACAATCCTCCCACGTCGGCCTCCCAGAGTGCTAAGATTACAGACGTGAGCCACTGCTCCTGGCCTTCAAAAAAAAATTTTTTTTTAAGTTTCCAAAGTATCCCTCATCTTTAAAGAGTCTCACTGTCATCTCTGCTTCATCCTGTCAGGTCCTTTTTAATTCACCCTTGTAAGCTTAAAAAATGTCATTGCATATGGCTGAGCAAAGAACAAACCCTCACTTCCCACTCCCGCCACCCCCCAATTTGGAGTCAATTATAAACAGGCTGACATTGTCCTTGGGCTCTTCCCAAGGTTCACTGGAAAATCAACATTAAGGATTTTTTTTTTAAAATGAGCCTGGCTGTTTATTTACAGTGGAAGGAAAGGAGGGTCATTTCTAACTCTCTCTCCTCCCATCTCCATGTGACACCCTCAGCAGAGCTTCAGAGAACAGATCAAAACTCCAGTGTAACTCTACAACGTCAACTTTTCTTTCTTTCTTTTAAGCATTTCTTATTTATTTAGACATATAACCTATTCAAAAGGTGTCTTGGTGGCTCAAGAAAGCGCTGGGCCTTCCTATGAAGAGAAGCTCATCTGTAAACTAGCGGGAAAATCAAATCATCTGGGAACTTCGAGCACTGTTTTGAAAGGGACATTTAAAGAAGTATTCACGGGCATCTCGGGAAATGTGTTCTGTGGACAAGCCTGTCTTGGCATAAATACGGCTATGCTGAACATGATACCACACCGTTGCTCCAGGGAAGAAGGAAGAATATACACGCCCGGCTTAAATATTTGATAATTGCAACAGGATGCTAACATGGAAGTTTCTGCTGAGGACAGAAACTACGTTAGATGGTGCAGTCCACAGGAGGCGGCACCGGACCCTATGCAGACTTTACAAAAGAGGTGCCAACAGCTGACAGCCAACTCTTAACCCGGCCCACAGTCCCACTCAGCTGTGCCCGTATCCAGCACCAAATGGTTGAGACAGGGTCTTGCTCTGTTGCCCAGGCTGGAGTGCAGTGGCATCATCATAGCTCATTGCAGCCTCTAACTCCTGGCCTCAAGCAATCCTCCTGCCTCAGCCTTCTGAGTAGCTGGGAAAGTTATAGGAGATGGGAAAAGAGATTTTAGAGAGGTTTGCTGGAGAGAGCTGTTGAAGACCCGGAAGTCCCACCTGCCCATACACCCGAGGGAGAGGCTGGGAGGTTCATTCATGTTAAATCAAGACAGAGAGGGAGTTTTAAAATCACTGAAGAAACTAATACATGTGTCCTTACAATTTGAGGAGCCACGTGTACCCATTGTCGGAGGGATCAACCCCACGCCTTACTAGCAACTCCGACAACAAAGTAGATTCGACAAACTCAACAAACTCTGACTCGAGCCCGAGTGCAGCCCACCCTCTCAGACCTTGCGAGGAAGAGGGATGTGGCTTCCGTGGACCAGAGAGGGTCCTGCTCAAGGGAAGGCCAGCAGGGGTCATCCTTGGGCCTGAGAGGGGCCACCTGGAGGGGTATGGGAAGGTTCCCAGAGGGGCTGAGAAATGAGGTGGGAGCCACAAGCCGGAACAGAGCCTCCTTAAGGAAACTGATGGGGAGCTCGCCCCAGGGGCCAAGGAGTCTCCAGACAGCCACGCGAGCGCCACTGAAGAGCGAGCCCACCGGGAACATCAGCCCGGTCTGGGGAAGCCAGTGCCAACCCCAGACCGCGACAGGGGTGCAAGAATTTTCCTACATCGTTCCCTCCCCTCCTCGCTCTGCAGTCCAGAGGAGCCGAGAGCCGCTGGGGGCAGGAGAGGTGGAATCTCAAGGCAGAGAAGGAGAGAAGAAAGAGACCCGGGGAAGAGGCTCAACTTCACACGACATTTTTACGACAGCTTTCCTGATGGATTCACATCCATGCCCCTGACCCATTTAAAGTGCACTGTTCAATGGTTTTCAGTTTTTGTTACTTTGAAGAGAAACCCTGTACCCATCATGCCCTTTGGCTGCCACTCTGTCCCCGTGCCCCTGGCCCTAAGCAGTCACTCTCCTGCTGTCTGTTTCTATGGCTGTGCCTTTCTGGACACTTTGCAGAGGCTGCCCCGCACAGCCTGTGGTGCTCCGTGACCGCGTTCTCAATGGAAGCACCGTTTCGTGCTGGGTGGACCCTGCAACTTCCAGGTCTTGGGTTCTTGGGCAGGTCACAGAAGTTCCTTCTTCAAAGGGAAGTGGTGACGATTAAATGACACATCCCCAGTCAACTGCTTCATTGGAACAAGCTCCTCGAGCTCCCTGGCTTTGCCTGGGGCTGGCAGAGAAACGTCCAGCACGCCTCGCCGCAGTGGGCGTCATTCTTTGCGTAAGGGTCTGTCCCTCCACCAGACGAGAGCCCCCGTGAGGGCCGTGTCTGCCTCCTACCAAGCCGCAATTAATGTTTACTTGCCAGCCGAGGACGGGAGGAAGCAGAGGGGAAAGAGAAGGCCCTGGAGCCAACCCCGGGCGTGGGGCAAGTCTGTGGCACAGTGGGCTCCTGGGTGTCCCACAGGGGGGCAGCAGGCAGCGCCAGATGGCAGACAAAGTCTGTTGCTCTCTGGTTAAGTTTTACGCCTTCCTTTGTTGTGCAGTTTCTTTGTCGCTGACATCTGCTGCTGTGTATTGTTCCGGAGGCAAATGTAAAGCAGAGAACGTGTCTTGGGTGCTTTGTCCCTCCTCATCCCGGGTGCACTATTTGAATGTGCCCTGTCCTTGGACCCAGGACCTCTGACCCCCAATCCCTGCCCTGTGACACCAGGAAACTACCAAGGTGAAAATGAAAAATCTTTCAACTGATGCTCACTACGGTACCCCACGGATGCCCCAAAGGGCCTCTGCCCCAATGCAGGTGACACAGGTAATCCAGGGTCATTGTACCAAAGCTCACTGGAGATGGGGGAACAGGAGTAGACCCTGCTGAGAAATCACACACAGATGGCATCTGAAGGGGACGTCTCTGAACGGCCCAGACGGCGGTTTTCTAGGGAGAGTCCTCTATGGGGGAGAGCCCAGCCTGGCTTCCAGGTGACCTCAGGGATGGTGAGCACAGCACGGGGCGGGGTGGGCTAGTAGTGGGCACGTGGGGGAAGACTCGGCCTTGGGGAATGGAGCAGTGACCCTCGAGCCCCTTCCGGACCCCCAAGCCTCTGTGCCCGCACTGCTGACACAGAGCCTGGCTTCCTCCTCACCAGGGCCTGCCAGGGACAGGAGATTCCCATTTTATACAGGAAGAATCTGGGGCTAGGGGCCGGTCCAACGCCACACAGCTAGGGAGGGCTGGGTGGGTTCCAACACACCTGTGGGGACAGTTGGTGCCTTTAACAGCCATGCTGTCAGCTTGTCCCCACCACCTCCTGGCATGACTGTCGTCAGCTCCACCTCACAGGTGAGGACTCAGGCTCCGTGAAACAAAGTAATGGACCAAGGTCACTCAATCAGTGGAAATTCGAACCCAAGTCAGCTGCCTGCCACCCCTGACCCCAGCTGACTCTGGTTAGTAGAGAGGCTGTGCCCCCTGGATAGTTCACAGAGCTGAATTTGGCCTGGGAGTCTCCCAGGGGAGGGGAGGTGACAGACAGTACGTGAAATGGAATGAGATGTTCTTGCGACATGTGTATGCATGCATGTGTGTCTGCAACTGTGTGTCTATGTACATGTATGCGTTCGTGAGCATGTGTCTATGTGTATCTGTGTGCATTAGTGTATACATGTCTATGTGTACATGTGTTTGTATGTATAGGTGCATATTTGTGAGTGTATTACTGTGCGTGTCTGTATGAGTGTGGATGTATCTGTGTGCCTGTGTCTATGTGTACATGTGTTTGTATATATAGGTGCATATTTGTGAGTGTATTACTGTGTGTGTCTGTATGAGTGTGGATGTATCTGCCTGCATGTGCTTGTATTAGCGGGTGTACGAGTACATACACATGTATCTGTGTGTGTTGGTGTGTGTTTGTGAGTGTGTAAATAATCCCATGCCTGTCAGTGGAGACTTACGAGATTGGGTCCCCTCTACACTGGAGAGTTATTCATTTTTTTCAGCTAATAGAAAACAAAGGAATCTTTTCTTAAAGTTCTGCTTTGGGGCCCCAGAATGTAAACTTTACGAGACTGGGTTTGTAGTCTCCAAGGGAAGAATGCTCCTTTTGAAGATCTAGACTGAGAAAACTTAGAATTCATTGCTGAGTCTCAAATATTTTTACTCCACAGCAGGAAATAAAATATATTATTTCATATATACATTTCTCAAAACAATACTTACCCTTACCATGTGTAATGTGCTCTGATTTTTTTAATTCTTTCCTATTTCATTTTTTAAAATGCTAGCTATGAGCCACTAAAGTGATGTCGTGGCCCACTTGAGGGAAATGACCTGCACTCTGACAGACACTGGCTGGGCTGACCCCTGCCCCGCCTCTCCAGGAAGGGATTCCGGCTGTCCAGTTAGCAAATGAACACCAAGCAGTCGCTTTGTGCCAACTACTTTGCTAGGGTCTTGGGAAACAAGTGCCTTCTCGGCACTTAGATTCTAAAGGAGAAAATGAAACACAGGTGCAGAAACAAATACTTTCAGGTCTAGGAAGCTGATGCAGGGGGCTGGTCAGGGAGGACTTCTCTGGGGAGGTGACATTCGCACTGAGGCCTGAGTGACGAGCTGGCCTGGGCAAACGTCGGGGAGGAGGATCGTCCTGTATTTTGTCTCCAGTCTCTGCTGTCAGAGAGTAGAAAGGGACCTTGACCCAGAGCCTCCGTGACCCCGCTCTCCTCCCCTGCCGTCCTGTCCGCTCCCCTTTCAGCTACGTTTCGACCCAAGTCCTCCACGTTGAAATGCGGCAGCAGCCCCACCGCGGCACTTGCTCATTTTTTTCCCCTAGGACTTTTAAAAATAACACTTGGTTGGCCTGATTGATTTTGGTACTAAGTCACACTCTCTGAAGACACAGCCGATTTTATGGAGGGTGATCCGGTTAATCAATGAGGCTCAGAGAGGAGGGAGAAGCCCAGCGGATGGGGTGAGCGCTGGGCGTTGGTTGGGAAGCCCGCACCGAGAGGGGCAAAGGCAGCGAAAGGAGACCTGGGCCCTAGGAGTGGGCGCTGCTTCTCCGGCAAAATGCATGCTCCCTGGCATCAGCACGGCGGGCCCCTCACCGCACACCGCATGGTCCTTGCTCAAGGGCCATCTAGCCAGCGAGCCCCCGACCACGCTACTTAAACTGCAGCCCTCCGCTCCCGACTTGCTACCTACTGCGCTTGCTCATCTGTTTACCGTCTAGCTCCACATCCAGAGCGTTAACTCCTCAAGGGCAGGGATCTTTGTCTTGTTCCTGAGGCACGGCGGCTGCTAATAAACAGCTGTTGCACAGGTCAGCGAACAGCAGCTCCCGTCTACGGAGCCCCTGGTGAGCGCTGAGCCCTGTGCATACCTCCCCTCTTGTCCCCACCCAAACCCTGCAAGGTGGCTATCATCGGTCCCAACCTAGACACGATACAACGGAGGCTCGGAGAGGGGCAGTCAACACAGTGAGCCAGGGGTGGATTTGGAGCTGAAGCCCGGGTCTCCCTGACTGCAAGCCGGCCGGGTCACGATGCCGCCACTCAGAAAACGGCAACGCTGTGCAAACAGGTGACCTGAACCGAGACCCTCCCCGAAGCCAGCTCCGCAGGCACAGAGCGCTTCTCTTTGCTTTGCCTACGAAAGGCCAAAGGGGGTGTTGTTACTCAGCAGAGATGCTTCTCTGCCAACAGCTGGCTCGTCCTCTTTGAGGGGAAGGATTGTTTCATGTTGTAGTATTATTCATAAGGAGTTTCCATGCCTTTTGTTTTTTGACACACACAGGCACACGGAACATAAACAGGCAGAAATTTATGCCACTAAATACCCTTTGCCGAGCCCCCTGAGGTTGAAGCTGGGTGCACACCTCCTACGTGCCACAGGAGGGGGACTGGGGGCCAAGGTGGCTCACTGATAAGGACCACAACAAGTTTCCACTTCCCTTGGGGCCGAATGGCCAGGGCGAATTAGCCAGCCATCTGAGACTTCTGAAGGCTGGGCTCTGGGACACCAATAGTGATTGTGCTTAGGGACAGCAGCTGCTTCAAATTCTGAACTACTCTAAACAGCAGATTAACAAGGTTTTTCTGCTCTGGGAAGAGATCAAGAGACTTAGGCCACAGCCTTCATCCTCAGACTCTTCTGGATTAAAGCCTCCAGCTGTGAGGCAGAGAAGGAAAGGCTATGAGCAGTGACGGCTGGGTCCCAACCCCTTCCCTGACCAGCAGCAGCTCCCAGTGGCCTGGGCAGAACCCGAGCACCACATGGGAGGGTGGGAGAGCCCAACACAACGGTGTCACCTCTGCAGGGGATGCTGCCGCTGTCCTACAGCAGCCCCTTCCCCCCCGCCCCCAGCCACCCCACAGCCTGGCCTGGAGCTCAACCCTTTCAGGAGACCACAGCCCTGGCGCTCTTGAAGCCCCCTGGGCATGGACCCAGGAAGCAAGGGTGAGGGCCCAGAGAGGTGACACAGGCAGGGCTGTGGTCCCAGAGTGAGTGGGAGTGATGGGCTGTCATCTTCTTCTCCAACTGTAAGGTTCCTGTGGCCTGTACTAAGCAGGCTGCACATGGCCTCACTGGGCCACCTCTCCATCTTCAGTGTGACCAACATTTGAGTTCCCACTTGGTGCCAGGCATCAGGCCAGGCCCTGGCCGTGCATCCCATTCAACCAACCGAGGGTCTGCTATGCATTAGGCCCTGAGGGTCTGTGGTAAGAACACGGCAATAACTAACAGCCATTGAGCTGGGCACCGTGCCAAACGCTTTCCACATGTGAATGCATCCATCCTCAGGACAGGCCTTGCCGATAAGGGCAGTGGTTTTTCAGCAGAGGCCTGAAGGAAGTTGGGAAACTAACCTAGCAAGGGTGTCCTGGGCAGAGGGGACAGCAAGCAGAAGGCGTGTGCCTGGCGTGTGTCACAGTTGGAATTGGTGGTGGGAGCAGCACCAGGCCTCACGGGCCATGGGGAGGCCCTGGGCCTTCACTCTGAGCTGGGAGGCCTGGGTGACATGAGCACAGGAGGGGCACGGTCCGACTTATGCTCTGGCACAGTGCTGGCTGCCGCGGTAGAATGTTCTCTGGTGGGAGGGGACGGAGGCAGGGCTCATCCAGGTGAGACTGCAGGAGCCAGGCGGCAGTGGGGGTGCAGGGAAGTGGCGGAATTCTTTATCTGTTTTGAAGGTAGAGCCCAGAGGACTTGCGTAGGGCCAAACACGTGGCAAGGCAAAGGAGGGTGCTGGAGAGGCCTGTGAGCAGCTGGGAGGACTGGGTTGCATTTGCTGGGGTGGGAGACACGAGCTGTTTCAGACACAGCAAATTTGCAATGCCAGGAGGCAGCTGGGGAGACAAGTCTGGCGTCCAGGAGGCTGAGGCGTTAGCTCGTGATACTGTGAACAGGCAGTGTGGACGTGTGCACTCAGCACATACTCTGTTGTGTGCCAGGCACCGTTCCAGGTGCAGAGGATGGAGCAGGGAACAAAGACACAAAGTCCTGACCCTGGTGAGTTCTTGTGAGCCAGCAGGCATGGGCGGGCATGATGAGGGGACTTTGCCGGGAGGAGCTGGGAAGCCAGCCTCGCTCTGGTTAGTCCCAGGGGGCACGGGTGTGGGGCTGAGGGGCCAGCAGGCCAGCGGTGACCACCCGCCTGCTGTACCCTCCAGGCTGGTGACGTGTGAGCTGTGCATGCGCGAGGAGGACTTGGACTCTTGAATCTGCGAAGGGCGCCAGGCTTGCGTTAGATCTGAACGGCATCCAATCTGCTGGAATCCATTATCGACTTTTGCTGACCCGCTGTCTGCCCTTGGAGAAACGTCAAACTGCACCGTGGGAGCCCTCGGAGCCAACATCGGCCAAGATGAATAGCAGGGGACAAGCTAATGTTTCCAACGTGCTTTAAGCCACTGCTGGGGGCAGGGTGGGATCTGGGAGGGAGCCTAGGGAGTGGGGAAGGACATGGGGATCTGTCCCAGTGCAAGGGGAGTCATCAACCACTGGGACAAAGGGCTGTCTGTTCCCTTCCTGCAGCTTCCTAAGGGACCCTGAGGAATCACCTGGGCACAGTCTTCCATTGTCCCACGGGTCTGCATCAGAGCATGGGCTCAGGCCTCCTGGGATCCCAGCCTCACTAGCTGTGGACCTGGAGCAAATGACTTAACCTCCCCGTGCCTCAGTTTCCACATGTACATCTCTCAGAATGGAGAGGATTGAATGAAATAGCACCGAGCATGGCACAGAACAGCGTCAGGCATAGAAAAGTCCTTGCCGATTGTTAGCTATTATCATCATTTATCGAGCACCCAGAACGTGCCGGCGCTAGGGATTTCTTTGAAATGGCAACGGATAGGTGGTAAGACGGGAGGGTGAATGAGACACCATGAGATACCAGGGCAGAGATGCTCTCTCCGAGGGTCTTTGAAAATGAAATAGAGTTTCTCAGCCCACTTGTCGAATGAATAAAAGATGGGCTTCTAGAACCAAGGTAGGGGCAGCCAGCCTCCCATCTAATTCCTGACTGACTCCATCCCTACCTCCCACATCCTGAAGTCTCGCCTGGAGGGACCGACCCGCTCTGTCCAATGCCGAACAGTCCTGAACGCCGAGTTTCCGGCCTCTGCTTGACTCCTGATGTGACAGCTCTGCACTCCCAGGCAGCCCACCCCACACAGCGTGCCCGACGGGTGGGCTTCATGCTCAGACCTGCAGTCTGCGCTCACAGAAAGCAGGCACCTTCCGATGGCAACCTCAATGATTTCTTTCTTTTTTTTTTTTGGCCTTGTCTCCAATAATGTTGGAGATGAAAGATGTCTTATCAGAGGAACAGATTTTCAGATACATAAAAAGGATTGATTCCATCACTTTAATGGACAGAACGATGGGTCAGTAGAAAGACCTGGATTTGGATTCAGCTCAGCCACTGAGTGGCAGGTTAACCTTGGACCAGTTGCTCCACTTCTCTGTGTCAAATGGAGCATTATAAGAAGGAAATGAGACCATGTGTGTGACATGCCATGGGACTGCGCTCTGAAGCATTTAGTGTTATTATTGTTACTGTTGTTATTTTTGCCTGTCCAGCTCCTGTGACTTTTCCTTCTTGAATATTCTGGCTGCTTACATCTTAATCCTTTCACTGTGCCATTTTCCCTAAACGCTGCTGTCAGAGGGAGGAAAAGGTGCCTTTCTCTGGGATATTGGATGATATCCCAATAACACCTGGCATACAGTGGGTGCGGAATAAAAGTTTTTGAAATGTCAACCAGTAACAATAATAATAACACGGACATAGTAGCAGGTGCCAGGTAACTGTGCTAATTGCTTTGCATACATTATTTTCACACAACCCTCCCATCTTATAGGTAAGTTAATTCTAGTATCATCCCATTTTACAGATGAGGAAACTGAGGTACTGAGTTAATTTGCTCAGCCACGTAACTAGTCAGATGTAGGGGTGTTATTTGAGCCCAGATGATTGGACTTTGGAAATTTCCCTTTTGACCACCATACTGCCTTGTGGATATATAATTTTCAGAGCAATTTAAGTAAATAACCTACGATGCTTCCTGTGAAATACTGAAGGAGGGAGGCATTTCTGTATTCCAGGACTTCATGGCATTTCAGAATGGGTTCACATAACTTCCTTTTTTAAAATTTTTGGTAGTTTTTATCTATTCAATCAGTATTTTTAACAAATGTTTATTGCTGTGCCTTTTCCAGTGTATCATTATCTTACTGCCCTCATAGTACTGAAATTTAGTTGGAAGAATAAAACATTTACATCTAATCTGCTTTTCTTTTTTAATGGATGAGTAGTATTCAAATAAAGCCAGGATTTTAAATGCAAAAAAAAAAAAACAATGTTGCATCTGGAATTTCTAGAGTTGAGTCATGAATTACAGGCAATGGGATAATAGTGAGTAATTACAGTAGTTCTGTGGGGACAGCTGTATGAAAGACAGGCACCACTGCCTGCGAGAGTGGGCAGGACTATTCCTAGTTCCGAGCAAAACCAAGAGAGGTAGGGAAGGATTGCAAAAGAAGATGCAATTATAGAGGATTCCCAGGAGGCTTTAGCCTCACTGCTCCTAAGCAGGAGACAGCATCATTTCCTGCCCCTGCTGCGCGATGCTTTGCAGTCACTGCCAGTAGAAGCCTAAGATTCTTTCCCTGAACCACTGAGATCCAACTGGAAGAGAATCAAAGGCCTCCAGTTACTCTGCCTGTGTTACAGATGAGAAACTGAGGCCCAGGGAGGTGTAGCAGCTGGTCTAAGTCCCATCGTGGGTAAGTGGAAGTCTGTGTTACTAATCAACCTCATTCATCCGTTCAACAGACACTTAATGAACACTGACTGTCTGAAATTCACCAGAAGAGAAGCACCATCTTCTCAGGGACCCCACAATTGAGACCAGTGCTGTCCCACAGGGAGAGACACAACGCAAGTCACACTTATCTTCTAAAATGTTCTAGCAGCCACATTCATAAGTAAAAACAAGCAGGAGGAATGAATTCTAATCATTCATTTAACTTAATATGTCCAAAATATGATTTAAACATGTGATCAATATTTAATAAATATTAATGAGACATTTTACCTTTGTTTGGTACTAAGTCTTTGAAATCTGGCGTGTATTCTGTACTAAGTCTTTGAAATTCGGTGTGTAATTATATTTATGGCATGTCTCGATTCAGACTGGCTGCATTTCAAGACTCAATAGCCACATGTGACTTGGTGGCTACCACGCCGCAAAGCACAGATCTGGATGTATGGTTCTCAATGTCACTATGGGGAACTTCTTCAAAATAGAACTTTCCAGCCTCCACCCTAAGATTCGATTCATTAGATGTAGGATGTGGCCTGGGAATCTGTATTTTAATCGGAATTCCAGGGGATTCTGATGCCGCTGGTCATTTCGGAAGCAGTGGGCTGAGAAAATGCAGCCCTGTCATTTATTGTGCTTACCGAGACTGGCCAAGATAGCCAGTGAGGAGTCTTCCCTAATTCATATCGATTAGGAAGAGCTTGATTTTAACTAGCAAAGTGTGAATTAAAGACAACAGTCAATCACATTCAGTTGAATTACTTTTAAGTAGAAAGAGTAAACTCAAAAGCACTTCTAAGTAAACAGCGATTGATTTAGTAAGCAGATAAGACTTTCTGGTTAATACTAAAGAATATTCATTTGGACACACTCTTGAAACACCAGTTTATTTTCTTAAGATTAAACAAACCTTCAATCGTGTCTCCAGCACTAATTTGCTCAAGAGAAAAACTTTCTAACAGATAACGTACAGCTGGGTGGTAGCACTGCCTGTGCTGAGCCAGTAAGTGCCACAGTGGAATTAGCAGACATTCACCAATATGCTTTAATTAAACACCTTCTGTATGCCAGACACAGCCCTCAGCCTCAAGACTACAGAGATGGGTGAGAGCTCTGGAAGGGTTTGCACTGTAGCCGGAGAAATAGGTAATGACAGGCAAAGCTCTAAGGAAGCACAGAAGGGACAGACAATCCTGTCCTGGAGCTGGGCTGGGCTGGGCTGGGGGTGGGGGAAGCTCCTCAGATAAGAACTGAGCTGAGCCCCAAGTGACAAGAAAATGTTTCACGCATAGAGACAGGGAACATTGGCAAAGGGAGCAAGAACATTGTCACTGATTGCTTGGGGAGCTGTGGGCGAGGAGACTCGGTGCTTGAGCTGATGCTGAAGAAACGGGCTGGAGCTGGGAAGGTGAAATGAAGTCCAGGCTAAGGAATTTGGGTCCTGCAGGTAATGGGGGGCCGTGACTACAGCTACAGAGATGCGCAGAGCAGGGCTCAGTCAATGATGGACGACTAAGTGGCTTGATCAGTGAATGCATGAAATCATAGATGCATTACACTGAGAGCATTGAACCCAGGAGATCGGTGAGGATACACAGCACCTGTCCAGGTGAGAGGTGGGGAATGAGATCTGGACCAGGTGCTGACAGCAGATGGGGGATGAGGCACAGACGTTCTTAAATGACCCAGAGTGGGAAAGTCAGGACTTGGTAAAATTGCCACATGGAGTCACCCGTCACTTGGCTATGGCTGAAATGCGATGCTCCTGTGAGAGGCTGAAAGGTCCCAGGAAAGGAAGAGAAGAGGCTCATGAAGCCAGGATCGCCAGGTGCCCTGGGGAAGGGAGATGTTGAACCCTGGGATTTACAAAGCGTTCCTCTTCCTGGGCAGGCTATGACACTTCTGAACAAGCTCCTCATTTTCCATTTTTTATTATTTTTATTTTTTCAATGGAGAAGTCACTCAACTGGGAAGAAATGTAAGACATCTGCGTATTAGTCAGAGTTCTCCAGAGAAACAGAACCAATAGGATATATATAGATACATATATAGATAAAACAGGAGATTTATTATGGGAACTGGCTCCTGCAATCATGGAAGCTGAGGAGCCCCACGAAGTGCTGGAGGACCAGGAAAGCTGGGGGGTAGTTCAGTCTGAATCTGAGGGGCCTGAGAACCAGGAGCTCCAGTACCTGAGAGCAGGAGAAGACAAATGTCCCAGATCAAGAAAAGAAAGCATCCACCCTTCGTCCACACTTTTGTTCTATCTAGGTGCTCAACATATTGGACGATGCCCACCGTCCTGGGGAGGGTGCATCTTCTTTACTCGGTCTGCTGATTCAAACACTAATCTCTTCTGGAAACAACCTCACAGACACACCCAGAAATAATGTTTTGCTAACCATCCGGGCATCCCTTCACCCAGTTTAGATGTCACACAAATTAACCATCACAATACGTCAATATGAAGTGGCTGGGGAGAAACAGGGAAACTCTTATCCACTGCCAGTGGGTGTCCTGGGACACACATCGCAGGAACTTACACCTGTGCATCTGGAGGTAGACATGCACCAGAGTGTTCTGATCAATGTTATTTGTAATAACAAAAAAATTGGAAGCAACTTATGTGTCTATCTGTAGAGAGATGGATAAATAACATGTGGCATAGTCATATGACAGAATATGATGCTGTAATTAAAAATGAACTGAGGAATTCACAGGGCTGGATCTCAAAACACATGGTTCAGGGCAACAGGCAAATCGAAGAATAATCTTTTCAGTATGATATGAATTATGTGAATTATGAAAACACAAACCTGTGTTGTCTATCGTCTATGAGTATAGATACAGGAAGTAACAGTATAAAAACAAAGACTAGAATTTTCATGGTAAATTTATAATATGAGGTAGGGAGGAGAAGGGGAGATTCAAAAACAATTTCTACCTTGGTGATGGTTTATTTCTAGCTTATATGCAGACCTATAAAAGATCTGAAGCAAATATGCCAAAATGTTACCTTTGTTCATTCAGGACGGTGAGTCAGAAGTATTTATTGTATCATTCATTCGCTGCATTTCCCTTTATCTTCAAAAATTTCCCAAATAGAAAAGAGATAAAAAGAAAAAAGGTAGGGTGAATGGGAGCCCAGCAGAAGGCTTGGAAACCGTTTACCAACCAGCTTCTTCAAGTAGCGAAAGGCGCGTGCAGATGGCTATTTAACATACCTGGGAGGTCCCCCCGCCGGGACCGGCCGTGGCATTGTGTACACTGAGTGACTGCTCAGGCAGAGGCAAAATAAACACATTTCCTGTGCTTCCCTTTCTCAGCCCTGCACCCCTGCCAAGGTGGGGGTGGGGGTCACATCACGTATTTACACAAGGTCGTCTTTATACGCGCCTCCAATAACGTTATTCATCCGGTCGGCTCCTCCAGGGCCACCCCTCCCCCCCCGCCCCGGTTCCCCACAGACCCGGAGCATGACTTCACTGCCAAGCGCCCCATGCAAGTCGCTTCTGTATGTGGCAACGCCAGACACAGGCAAGAAAGGAGGCCTGTGCCCGAGCGCGCAGGGGCCGCTTCTGGGGAATGGATCTCCCCCCTGAGTTCTGGCCAAGAGCTCTGAGGTCACAGAATGAGAAACCTATTTCATTGTAAGTAAAGCACAGGATGGGTGGAATTGAGAGCGAGGAAACCTATTCTCATCACCAGCTCTGAAGACGGATAGAAATGCCTGTCTGGAAGCTCCCTCCTACAGCCAGGAACGGTGCCTTCGTCATCTTAATGTCTCTGGGACTTTGCCTGAAGTAGGTGCTCAGGAAATGCTCATTCAATTTGCAAACCACGAGGTCTCTCTCTCTCTCACACACACACATTGTTAAGAATGATGTTTTTCACAGTCTTGTCTCTCTTAAGAGGCAGTGTTGCCTAATGGTTAAGGATGTTGATTCTGGAACCAAACTGCCTCATTCTTGGAACAAATGTAAAACCTCTCTTTGCCTCAGTGTCTTCATCATACAGGGTCTCGAAGGGGGCGAAGATGAGGCCCTCAGCACCATGGCTGGCCCATAAGAGGCACTTGCCACATGTTGGTAATTTTCACAAAATTGTTAGCTGGACAGGCAATACCATGTCCATTTTACAGATGAGAAGGCAGAGGTTCAAAGAAGTCCTGTTACTTGTTCAAGGCCATACATGTTACTGACAAATGACGATGCCCAGATCTGAAGGCAGTGCAGTGAGCTTCAAAGAACTCCAGTGTCCCTTGTGGCTGCTATTTCTCAACAGCTGACTCAAGGACCAACTTCCAGATTCTTCTCTGGCTGCTTTGTTTCCCGCCCAACAAAGGGTCTGGTGGGAACCCCCTCCACCAAATGGAAGCTACTGACTTCTCCTGCAGCACCGCGGCCCGGAACGTGACTCAGGCCCAGGGAACTCTAATTCCCACATCAAAGCTGAGGACTCAGAGTGGCTCTGGCTAAGCTCGCAGAGGAGGCAGAAAGTTCCGATGCCAAAAGAAGACAGTGGAAACTCCAACGGGCTTTAATCACTCACCCATCGGGAACAGCTCCAGTGACAGCCTGGCCTTTTTATCCCAGAGGTTCAAAGAACTTCAATCGTGCATTTTCACAAAAGCTCACACCCTTCTGCCTCGTTCATGCTTCCCTTTACTGAAGTAACCGTGACCCCAGATGAGAGCCTGGCAGGTGGCCCAGGTGAAGGCACCTGTTCATCAAACCCCCTCCCTCCAGCAGCGCAGCGTCAAACCAGGGGGCTGTGTCCTGACCATGGGTCCAGCTTTTTCAAGGGAATGACCACAATGAAACACATTCAAAAAATACCTATGAATGACAACCCATGAACTCCAGGGCCTGGTGCAGTGCCTGGTGCAGAATGACTAGCTGTCTGATGAACGCTTAATAAGAGGAACGGCAAGGTAGCCACTGAATAAATTCCCACTTGGTCCTCGTGGCAGCCCTGAGAAGTAGGTATTGTCCACATTCCACAGGGCGAGGACACTGAGATTCAGCTCCCCACGGCTGCTGGGTAGCTGCGGTCGGTCTGAATATAAGTTTTTGCTGGGTGTTTGACTTTGACCTTGGTATGCCCACGATACTGAGCTGCCTCCCCATGTCTGTACAATACCTGGCAAGGCTGGCTGATGACTAGGTGTGCCAGTTAAAGCTGGGCAAGATGGTCACCTTTGATATTAATACAAACCCACAGGCCAAATCCAATTAGCTGCCTGTTTTTTTTTTTTTTTTTTACGGTCCTGGAGCTAAGAATGATTATCATATTTTTTAACGGTTACCTTTTAAATGGTTATATAAGTTCTGTATAATATCCTTGATTTTGCCCACAGAGCCTAAAATATCTACCATCTGGCCCATTAAGAAATGTCAGCAGACTCTTGATAAAACTGTACCGCATTTTGTTTAGGGGGTCCCAGAGAGTAGGGGAGCGCCCGAGGCCAGAGGTCAGAGGCCTCCTCGCTGGACTCAGGCCTTGGTATCCCTTCAACCACTACCTGAGCCACTTTGGCTCACGCCTACTTGTCCATCAATCTCATCTTAGCTGTCGCTTCCTCCAGGAAGTCCTCCTGATCCTCAGAGACCAAATCAGTGTCCCTTCTCTGTGCTCCTATCTTTTCATCATCCCCTGAAACCCACACACCCTGGCACTTGGCATGTGGCACTAGCATTGCCACTTTCTTGTCTCCCACCCAAGGGACTGTGGACTCCACGAGGGCAGGGCCATTCTGCCAGAGTGAAGAATCCAGCCGTATAATCTAGGTGACCACACACCCTAGTTTGCCCGAGACAGCCCCGTCTTGGTCTCATGGCTGTTGACCCAGCATAAATATTAACAACGTCCCCTTCCCTCTCAAAATGTCGCTGCTTAAAGGATAAATTATACAGCATTGTCATCCTGTGTATTGAACAGCAGCTTGAGAGCGTGGGCTCTGGGTTCCACTGTCAGCTCCTCCATTTCCCAGTGGTGTCACCCTGGGTGAGTGTGATGGGCTGGCTTGAGTCCCCCCAGATTCCTATGTTGAAGTCCTAACCCCCAGTACCTCAGAAAGTGACTGTATTTGCAGATAAGTCTGGAAAGAGGAAATTAAGTTACAGCAAGGTCTCTGGGGCGGGCCCTCGTCCAAGCCGACGGGTGTCCTCATGAGAAGAGGAAATGGAGACGCCGGAGAGACACGTGCGTGCGGAGGGGTGGCCGTGTGAGGACCCGGGGAGAAGGCAGCCATCCGCGAGCCAAGGACAGGGGCCTCAGAGGAAACCAGACCTGCCACCACGGTGATGCTGCACTTCCGGCCTCCAGAACTGAGAGACAACAACGCTCTGCTGTTTAAGCCCCTCGGTCCGCGGTGCTTTGTTACGGCAGCCCGAGCGGACTAACGCAGTAAATTACTTAACCCCTCTGTGCCTCGGTCCTCTCCTCTGTAATATGACGGTAGCGTTCAGCTCACAGGTTTGTTGTGAGGATTCGGTGAGTTAATGTATGTGCAGTGCTTAAAGCTCCACTTGGCAAACTGCAAGTGCCATGAAAGAAAGGTCAGCTAGTTTTGACGGTCCCCCTGACTCCCCGGTGCCCGATGCAATGTCTTGCAGGGCAGGCAGTCACGCGCTCTGCCCGGACAGACAGCACCCGGCTGCAGAGGCAGGACAAGCTGGGCCTCCGGGCCAGCCCGCTGAGCGCTCGTGGGCTTCCCGCTCCGAGGACCGGGGCTCGCTCCACGGGTGTAACTGCAGAGACTGAGCTGGAGCCACCTGCGGGGACGTCGCTGTGTCCAGAACCAGGTGTTCCACTCAGAAAGCAATGACATCCTCGAGCAAGTTCATCACCTTGCTCTTAATAATCAAAAGTCTTCTATGTATTTAAAAGTGATGATGAAGTCGAGACAGGCGTGAGCCAGTGGCAGGGCGCTGCTCTGCAGAGCACGTGCGGCGAAAGGACAGAGAGGGCTCGCCTGAGGCGGCGGCCTCCCGATGGCAGTCACTCACCATGTGGCAGTCACTCATCATGCTGTCACACTTTCAGCCACGTCTGTGTATTAACCCCCACACCTGGAATTCATCTGGTCCCCACAAGGCTGGTTATCAAAGCCTGGTGTCCCTTGTCCTGTCCTTAGGTGACTATACCTGTGAAAGTGTGACTCTGCTGTGCCTTTTTTCCGAATATTCTTTAAAATAGACGTATCACAATTAAGATAAAAGCTGCTGGTTCAGGGCCACACTCTGGGGACGCCAGCATGTGCTCGTCCAGTAGCTACGGCTGAGCTGAGCGTCCAGTTCTCCTTCGACAGCCGCCTGGGCTCGCTCTAGGAACCCCTCCCTGGAGAAAGACAACAGCGCCCAGATCGCTGCGTCCTCGCGGCACAGCCCGAGCTGAAAGAAGTCCAGAAGAAGCTGGGCCAACCCCTCACGAGCCTCGCTGGGCACTGGCGCATTTTCCTAGTTGGGAAACCGAGACCCGAGAGACCTGTCTGAGGCCACCCATTCCTCAGGGGCAGACCTGGGGCTGGAAGCCACATCTTCTGACTCCAGACCTGGTGAGAGTCGGGAGGAAAGAAGACAGTAGCAGTCTCTGTACGCATTCCCTAATATTTTCAACATAGCCAAGAAAGGATTCCTTCAGACAAGAAAAGACCGCTCTTTGACGTTGGCTAAGAAGATTCTAGCATGCAGTAATCGTAGTGAGATAAACCGCTCTTATGAAAATGCTGTTTGGGTATTAACATCGTCTAATTGCCCTGCTTTTATTCTCTTGCTCGCGTCTCCTGTCAAGCGGCCTGTCGTCGCGTTCTCTGCGACTGGGCAGGAGGAGCCTGGCGCGTTGGGCCTGGTGCATCCATTCCTCCTGTGAGCTGGGGTCGGAAGTCAACTTTTATCCCCCCCCATCACGAAATGCCAAACGAAGTCAGCTTTAAGAGAAAGCATAATTTGAGCAAACAGAAAAGAGAAATACGAAAGAAGCCATTCAACCTTCAGAACGCAGAGCGACACGGGGACAGGAAGGGGGTGTCGAGTCCTCGAGGACTCCCGGCAGTCGTCCCTGCCAGCCGCACTGTCGTAGCAAGCTATCGGCCAGACCCTCGGCTTATTTACAGGAACCGTGTCACTGTACCGAAAACTAAATCTCACTGGCTCTTCTCAGTCCTCTCTCTGCCCCATTGATTTCCTGTGGCTGGACGGGAATAATTTATTTTTAAATCCTCACCTCCGTCACGACAGCCTGAGCCCACCTGAATGGGAGACAATTGCTATTAGACAAATCGAACACTCTCTGGAGGATGTCATGCCAGCTCCTCGAGCGCTCCATGTTGAATCGACCCGGTTTTGACGGAAATGATGATTTCTGCACAGTGGTTTTAAATTAAAAAACATACGCTGGCATTTTGTGAAAGAGGGGTGTGCGTGAGAGAGAGGAAAGGAGAAAGGGGGAGAGATCACAGGAGAGGGTGACAGGGACAGGTATGTGGAGGCAGAGCTGGGGCACGGGGCTGGGGCCAAGGGGGACCTGGGGTTTTCTCCTGGGTTAAGCACATGGCAGCTGTGTTGGGCTCTGTTTCCCCATGACGGTCTTCACGGGGCTTTGTCTCTCCCAGGCAGCCCTAACCTCTCCTCTGTGTTCAAGGCCAGGTGTCTCCCCCACCCAGCCTCTCACTTTGGGCAGGTACGCTGCTGTCTGTCTTGGGCACTGTTATAAGGCAACACCCAACACGGTGCCTGGCATAGAGCAGCATCAAATAAATGTGGTTATAATCATTAATTATAATTATAGTACGTGCTCATTAAAAGGTTGTTGAATGAATGCACGAGAGAGCCTCAAAGGACGATGCTCCCCTCCCCTCCGGGTCATAGATGCTGGGAGGTAAGTCATGCCCCACTCTCAACCGGAGTAAAACGCACACGCGAGGGTCTCATGTGTCAGCTTGCTATGGGACAGAACAGTCACTGGGTTCCACCCTCGGCGATAGAGAAAGCTTCCACTGTGGCTCTATCAGAAGCAAGCATGTTCACTCCAGGAGGCAGCAGGCGATTTACGGCCCTGAGGTTTCAGGCTGGGTGGGAAGGGACCTTGGCCGAGGCCAAGGTTTGTTTCAATGTTAAAACATTTCTTTTCCTAATCCTGGCTTATTGCAGAAAACTTGGGGGGAAAATGAGGAAAGTTACAAAAGAATGGAGCCAAAATTGCAATAGACAGCCAAAGGAAACACCGTTCGCATTTTGACGTATGTTCTTCTAGGAAGGTTCTTCTATGCACTTACGTGTACACCAAGAATTGTATCATATAACACCTACGCTAAAGAGCCCACGATTTTTACTTAGCAATAGCTTGTTAACATCTTCCCGTGTCTATAAATTTGATTCTACAACATCTTCTTAAGGGCTAATTTTTCCTTATATGGCTGTGAAAAAATACACCTAGCCAAGCCCCTATTTTTGGTTACTGTCTACTTGCAATTTCTTGTTATTATAAATAACACCTGATTGAACATCCTCAAAGATCCTCAATTTTTGCACGTATGTCTGAAGATGATCTTGAGGATATTTAAAAAGTTTTAAAATGACATGTTTCAGGTTGAAGTTTTGACATTAATTTATGTTTCTAGCAAAACAAGTGAGAGGAAAAGCAAATAGAATTTATTCAGAAGGATTCCTAATATGCTGTTGCTATTCCTATAGCATCGGGGTTCGGTACACAGGCTCAGGGGTTCTTGAGCCATGTTCCCTGGGGCCAGGTCTCACTTTACTACTTACGGGCTCCGGGACTAGTGAGAAGTTACTTAATTTCTCCTTGCTTCAGTTTTCCCATCTGTAAAATGGACAGAATAGCACCCATTGAATAGGGTTATTGTGAGGATTAAACTTGTTAATATACATGGAATGCACTCACGATCAGGGCAAGGCCTCCAAGAATTTGTCTGAACCCACTTTCCTGACAGCAAACGATTTATCCACAGTTAAAGCCCAAAGCAATAGTCATTTGAACGCTTGCATCTCATTTAAAAATGGTAGAACAGGGACCACTGGGTCTCTGCGGTTTCCCTCTGCTGTAACAGCCTGGGGTTCTGAAAGCACACATGGGGACCCCAATTCACAGCCACACAAATAACCACATCTTGGTGTTTTCTGAGAATTATAAGGCCCACCTGACACCATGCAGGGAAGTGATGCACAGAAAACACGACCACATGCTTGCCAAATTCAAGTGTGAACACTCGCCCCTCCGCACGCCCTCCGAGAGCAGGAAACACAGCATCACAACGCCCACCCCTCACCCGACAGCAGTAAGCAGCAGGAAATGTGGGCATGGTAAGAAAACAGTGGCTCGTGCACCAGAAGACGGCACTGGAGTATTTCTCCAGGAAATACTGTTGGTATGACTAAAATCCAAAGTTGCAAAAGAAAACATTTCTTTGGTGCTATTTGGAATATGATCGTTGCAGGTAGAAAAGGTCATTTCTTTAAAGGGAATCTTGAGCTAAATTGACCTTGATGTCCATCTTCCCATCTCAACTCACAGCACCTGCTCACTCCCTGGACGTTGTCTAAAGACTACCCTGGGATCAAATCCTTGCCTCTTGCTTCCTAGCTGAGACTAAGGGCAAGTTCTTAAGCTCTTTGACCTTGGTGTCTTCATCTGTAAAATGGGAACTGTCCCAGCACCTCATTAATGAGATGGTTGGAGGGTGAAATGAGATAATTAGAGTAAAACACTTATCATGCTGAGTGACGCATAGTAAGTGCTCAATAAATGTGAACCAGTACCACTAACCATTACGACTGCTGTGCTGCTTAGGATTTATACACATTTACTTAGTGCTTCTAATGTGCAAGATGCTTTGAAGAATTCAGTCAACAACCATTAGTTGAGCATCCAAATGAGAAGGCAAGGTATAAAGCACTTGGATACTGCAAAAAAAAAAAAAAAAAACTAGCCCCAGGAGTGCTGCTGCCTGGCATGGGCCCCTGCCCGAGGTCATATCTAATCAGTATTTGCTGACTTCCCAACATACTGCTGAATCCTACGCTCCATCACAACCACTCTTAGTACCTGGCAGTGCCAGAAAGGTTGCTGCACTAAATGTAGGTTTATGGCATCTATACAGGAGAAGGACCATGTGCCTTGGAAGTCGGGACCTACAATTGGGACCGCAATTCTCAAACCAAGCCCTACAGAGAGAGAGGGAGAGATGGAAACTGATTCAAAATACAAAAGCTTAAAACAAAACAAAAATAAACAGGAACAACAAAAAAACCAAAAGGTTCTACTTCGCAGCCATTTGCTTTTGATACGGTAGCACCCACATTTGCAAGTCTTGTGCAGAAGTCCTAAAGTTTTAAATAAAGAGCCCACAGGAAGTGACACATAGCAACTGAATCTGAGTGCCCCTAGTACCAGAATCATCCACCAACCACCTAGTCTTTAGTATCTTCTGTATCTGAGTGAGCTGGGACATGCAGAGGACTGTCTCTGAGAGCACTGCGGCCCCACAGTCGGCACCTGGGAGAGAGTCAGCCAGCCCTGGGCCATGCCAGGGAGGGTGACAAAAAGTCAGGTCAGCCCTGTGAATAACACCATAGAAATATTTTGAACGAGTTTCAGAAACTATTGGAAAACAGCAGAGTGTCTGCTTGAGAAGTCCCCGAATAGCACGACAGTTAATGGTGTGCCACAACTCATGTCTCAGCAAGTGGAGAGGCAGAGAACACACAGTCAGCACCCGCAGTGCCAGGAGCTGTTATTTTCATCTCACTTGCTCCAAATAAAAGTCCAGGCACCATCTCTCATGCAGAATCCTTCATCAGCTCAACCACAACAACAATGCTACCTAACAACATTTATTAAGTGCTACTATATGCCAAGAACCCCATGCACATCATGGCATTTAATCTTCATGGTAGTCCTGCAAGCACACACTTAGGTGATGGAAAGGTAGCTCGGCTTGGCCAAAAGACCTGCCAGAGGTCACACGTACAATAAGCATTTGAATCCCTAGTCACCAACTCATACATTATGCCTTAGTGATTAATATTCAGAAATAGAGAAAAGGTGTTCAAAATTTATCATTGGGTCATAAATCACAGCTTAATTTTTCTCAATAAAAGCAACTAAGTAACGTGAGACAAGCATATGTATTAAAAGTCATAAAATAAGTTTGGGTTTCTTATACCAAACAACCCAATTTGCTTATATATAAGTATCAAGGGATAGCAAAGCAGAATTTCAAGCCAAACTGACTAAAAAGCATGCAGTAACGTCGCACCTCGGCCATCTCAGGAGGCTATATATTAAGATTTTTTTTTAGGCCTTACACCTAATGCCTCTGGAGCAGTAAGACAGATGAGGTTTTGCAGATTTATTTCAGCATAAATTAATGCTAACCATCTGGATGGATAAGATAACCAAATAGCCATAAAATCTTGGCAACCTCCAACATAAGAAAAATTGCTTGGGAGCCAAGAGGAGGAAAAATCCATGCAGAGTTTATTGGAGGAAATCCAAAGTGATCACAGAGTTTACTAAGATTTTGACTTACTCTTGCACTTTAATCATAATATATTTGCAGCGTGGGGGATTAGAGGCAGTCTTTGGAGGGAAGAGGTTACATAGAAAATAATTCCTTATAGCTGCAGAGCACCTTGGCTGAACAAAGGTGTTTGGCTTTTATTTGGAGCCTTCTGATGGCCCTTGGAGCTAGGGAGTGGCAGGGTTTATCGTTCCCTTTTTACAGATGACAGAGCTGGGCTCAGACAGGCTGAGTAGCTCTGCCATCCGAGATCAATGCTCTTTTCACCACTGCACATTGCTGCCCCTTTATCCATCTACCTATCCATCCATCTATTCACACATCCACCTATCCACCCATCTATCCACCCATCTACCTACCCATCCACCTATCTATCCATCCATTCACCCATCTGCATTTCATACCAATTCCTATTTATTCTGTAATCCTTCAAGAAAGAATGAAAGGCAAGGCCAGTCCTTTGGGGGAAGAGCCCATGTGTCTAGACACAGTTTTTCAGGAGCAGTCTTTCCTCGCCAACAATGCCACCAGCTTGGGGATTTGGAGCCTGCCCTCCTACCGGTTCTGCTGCATCTCCTCCCCCTTATTTCCTTTGCTGGCTCGCCCTCTGCCAGCACTTACAGTTAAGTGCTGACCATTAAGGGAACTTTAGTTCACCTCTTTGCCCCTCTAATCCACCAGACTGGTAGGACTCCAGCTTGGGTTACTTGGCTAACAAATGCTACTGGGATGGAACTGACTGCAGAGGTGAATGTCCAACAATAATGAACTTTTCTATAGGTGCAAACGCATGCATTCACCCACACATTCATTCATTCAGTGGCATATTCCTTTATTTATCCAGCAAATGCCGTGTTAGGCCTAATGCCCTGCTAGAAGGGAACAGAGGTGAGCCTTAAATGGTAATCTCAGATAAGTGATGTATATTTTGTATTAATACCTAATAGGTCTTATTTAGAAATTTCTGCTATTTCTGAGAGAAATATAACTATATCTCTTTCTAAAAAACAGCTTTGAGATAAAATTTATATACCATAAAAGTCACCCATTTAAAATGTACAATATAATTGTGTTTAGTGTATTTACAGAATTGTGCAACCATCACTGTAATTCAATTTTAGAACATATTTATCACCCCCAAAAGAAACTCCATCCGCTCTGACCCCCAAGACTCACTCAACCACCAATCTGCATTCTGTCTCTACATACAGATTAACCTATCCTGGACATCTTACATTCATGGAACCATAGAATATGTGGTCTTTGGCGAGTGGTTTCTTAGACTTAGCATCATGTTTCTGGGGTTCACCATGTTGTCACATGCATTAGCACTGCATTCCTTTTTATTGATGGTCTCTTTCCGTGTATACCATCGTAACACACAAAGTCATTATAAACCCATTAGATGGGCCAGCCCGACTCATTGTGGCTCAGTGACGTGTTCCTAGAGGAGCATCGTACCTCTGCCTCCAAGTACCACGCAGCAGCCTGGTGAAAGACGGTGAGAAGGAGGAACCTTTAGATTCATCAAGCACCTACCCCGTGCTAGGTGTTTTCACCTGTGATCTCAGTTCATCTTCACAACAACCTTTTGAAGTAGATATTATTATTCCCATCGTTACCGAGGTTTGGAGACTTTCAGGGCTGTGTCTGAGGTTCCCCAGCCATTAAGTAGCAAGATGGAGATTCAACCTAGACCCGCCCACCCCTCACACCTGTGCCCTTTGCACCTGAATCCTCCACGCCAGCAGGAAGTGGGGCTGTGGCACTCAGACCCGTGGGCCCTGCCCGTCAAGCTTTGCCTCCACTCGAGGAACACGCGGGAGTACAGTGTCAGCTAAAGGCTGCACTGACTTAACGACTTCTAAGTTAGTCTGGGTGGGCACAAGCCAGAGAACAGATTGAGAGGGACTGATGTTACTTATTGCAGAGAAATTGAGAGAGAACCTGCATTTCCTCCTACCTGGAGCAGGTGCAGGAGCTGAATCATTGACCCAACAAGCAGAAATAAACCCTTGAATGAGAGGACACCAGTGGGAGGCTCCACGCCCCTGCCCAGCAGTCCAAAGCAAACCCCCCTCACTTCACTGCACTGCCTTTGTATTGGGTTCTTCAAACTGCCAGGCTTGCTGCCACCACGGGGCCTTTGCACTTGCTCTTCCCTTGCTGAATATGTCCCCAAATGTCCCCAAGGCATTCGTATCTCACTCAAAGCAAACGTGCCTGTCTCAGCCAGGCCTTACCTGACCACCCACGCCCCTGCCCCATTCCCTGCCTTTGTTTCCCTCACTGCCTTCTATTCCGACCTCGTACTTCTCACTCATCGCTATGGCTTGTCTCCCCCAACCAGAATGTATCTCCCCTGAGAATAGGGACCAGACAGCCTTGTGCACGGCTATATCCCCGGGGCCGAGCACAAAACCTGGCGCGTAGCAGGGCCAATCAATGCCTGGTGAGTGGCTGAACGCTGGGTGAAGTTCAAGTCCCTTGATGGAAGCAGACCAGTTGGTGGGGGCTTTGCTGGCGATAAGGCGGCCCAGCAGACAACCCTGATTCCCAGGGTGATAAAACAACAACAAACACAAACCAGAGGGGGTCTGCTGTGGGGGGGCCTTTTCCTCTGCAGAGTCAGGGCTGCCGTGACAGGAGCCAGTGGTGGCCGTGATGAGACAGCGATGACTCCGGCAGCGCCACTGGGAGCTAATGAGGATTTTCCACAGGGCGGGGCTCCAGTTCATCTTCTGTGTTCTGCCACGAATTATGCACGTGTGGTTTCCAAAAGGGAAGGAAAGGTGCCCGCTCTCTTCCCGGCAGGTGGCAGGGCTGGCTGTCCCTGCAGCTGGGGCTCGGTGGCCACACTGCAGTCAAGCCTCGAATCCCATCCAACATCTACATGGCCTGGCCTTGCCGGCCACTGAGGGTCCACCAGGAAACAGCCCTCTCCACCCCAGCTCTTCCTGCCTGGACCACACAGGCCACCACACAGGCCAGAGCAGCATCTCTGACTCTGTGACAGCGGCCCTGTGAGAAATGGGGGTGATGCGGCTGCTCTAGGGCCAGAGGTGATTCCAGGCCCCCCGGGGGGGGGGAGGGAGTTACAAATAAACGTATACACCCCTTGGTGTTCCCTTGCCTCTCTCCTGGTGGGGGCCCTAAACTGTGGAGAGGACATCCGGGGTCCAAAAGTCCTTGCTGCTAAGTCCCACCTCATGCAGACAGCACTGGCTTCAGGAGGTGGAACTGTCTGGGCTGGAATCTGGACTCTGTCATTTACTAGCAGGGGGACCTTGGACTGAATCTCTCTAAATTTCAGTTTCCTTGTCTGCACAAGATTAAAATAGTAATGTCCACCCTCCTCACGGGTCAGTTGGGGTCCTTTCCTCCTCCTTCATGCATTCAGCCAGGGTTTACTAAGCACCTACTGCATCCCGGGCACCCTACCATGGGGTAGAGCTTTTATCTGGAGATGCTCAGGAGAAATAAAATAGAATTGAGACTGGGTGAGCTTGAGTGAGTTATTTCGCCTCCCTGAGTGTCTGCTTCCCAAACTGAATGAAATGGGGCCACTGCCAACCTTCTTAGCAGTGCTTTGAGTATTTAATAAGAAAATACAGCAGAGTGCCTGGCACATGATAGGTGCTCAATTAATGTCTGTTGCAACTCTCTGAAAATATAAAATGCAGTTTCTAACTCCCCTCCACGGGTAGAAAAATAAAAATCTTGTTCTTTCCATTCCTTGGCACCCTTAACAACTAGCATGAAGAAACAGAGTGTTTGGTTACACGGAATTATCATAGTAACACATTACTAGACACAGTCGCTGAATCAAGCAGTAATACCTCGAATATAGCAGAATACTGTACTGATTTGATTTTTTTCATTTTTCATACTATGCCTTAGTTTCCTCATCGGTAAAATGGATTAGTTGAGAAGGCTACACGAATTAATGCTTGTACAACATTTAGAACAGGATGCAGCCCATAATAAATGCAACATGTTAGCGACCATCGTCATAAATGTTCTGTGTGCGTTAGGCAATGTCCTAGCTCTGGGGTTATGGCAGCCAGTGAGAGCCAAGGTCCCTGCTCCCTTAGAGGTTATATTCCAGAGGTGGCAGAGAGACACCTAACAAACAAATACATGAGCAAGATCATTGCTGGCGGTGCACTGAGGAACGCCTAGGTTGGGGAAAGCCTCCCGAGGGAGGTGACATTTCATCTGAGACCTGACAAGAAGGCTCGAGCCGCAGAAAGCTCTTTGGGAAGTATGTTCCAGGAGCGGGAACAGCAAATGCCCAAGTCCTAGGGCGGAGGCAGTTTGCCACGTTTGAGGAACACGGGCCAGGGCCGGGCCGGGGCGGTGACCGAGGGCAGGGTGATGGGAGATGGGGCTGGGAGGAGAGCAGGGCCCTCAGGCACAGAGAATCACCGCACCCCTCGCCACCAAACCTCCAACTGCCCGAGGAGGTGCCCGAGGAGGAAGGGAGGCCACGCACAGCCACGTGCCAGATTCGAACTTGCGCGAATGTGCAGAGGACGGAATCTCTCTCTCTTCTGCTCCTCTCAAGTTCCCAGCGGCTTCTCCGACTCTCAGATGCACACCTTGAAAGATTTATGCCTAATTCCTCCTGGAAACATCATATAACCCGTGAAAGGCTGATCAAACAGGGTTGCTATTTAGGCTCTGGGCCTCGCTAGGGGCCATAAATATCTTGTGACTCTTTTAATATAAACGCTGTCACAAAAGACCACCTTGATCTGCAGCATTCACAAGAAAATACTGTTTGACGAGCTAATCTCCACCGCCTCCCCCTCTAGTCCACACCTATTCTCCGGTCAGCTCAATGACTCTTTTGTTCCCAACCCAGTCCAGTTCTGGCTAGTTGGAACCACGTTTCGTTTTTTCGGCTTTTTGCAGACCATTATTAAGGGACCCCTCGCCCCGCATGCTAAGACCCTTGTTCACTCTGGCCAAGCCAAGACCCTGGTCTCTGTTTGTTGTTCCAGGAGCATTAAACATAATTGAAAAGTAATCGTCGTGAGAATAACGGCTCCCATTCTTGAGAGCCAATTAGGACCAGGCGCTTTACGCAGACCACTGCGTGTTGTGCTCGCAACAGCCACGCAGAGCTAGCGCCGAAACCTCCATTTTCCAGACGAGGAAAGGAGGAAACGTTGGGCTGTGTGTGTGCAAGCATTGAAATGCCGGCGTGGCCTCGGCTCTCGGGCAAGACGGCAGCGGCGGGGACGGACCAGAGCTGCCTGGTCCGTCCCCAGGACCAGAGCCCACCACACAGCCCCTCTAGGAGCAAGAATGTGGTCGGTGTCCTGGCAAGACGAGAAGGACCACCTGTGCTAGGCTGAATGATGCCCCCAAAAGAGGGCCACGTCCTAATCCTCGGAACCTGTGACTATTACTGTCCACGGCAGAAGGAGAGCACAGAGAAGCAGCTGCCCAAGCACACGGTCAGGACCAGGGGTCTGACTCCAGAGCTGGCAGCTCTTCAACCACTACCTTGCAGCTTGATGAAGTGAAGGCTCCTGGGAAGCCTATCTTGGGTTACCCAGGTGGGCCCAATGTCCTCACAAGAGGGAAGCAGGCAGGTCAGAGTCAGAGGGGACGTGAGGACAGAAGCAGAGGTTGGAGGGATGTGGCCGTGAGCCACGGAACGCAGGTGGCTTCTAGAAGCTGGAAAAGGCGAGGAACAGATTCTCCGCTAGAACCTCCAGAAGGAACTCAGCTCTGCTGACATCTTGATTTTAACCCCATAAGATCCAATTCAGACTTGGATCCAATTCAGTCCTGACCTCCAGGACGGTGAAACAATACACTTGTGTTGTGTAAGCCCCTCACTTGTGGTAATGTGGTACAGCAGTGATAGGAAACTAATTCCTGCAAACTGAAGGTCAGTCTCTTGCCCAGATGAGATAAATGGTTCAAAAATCAAAACAGTATAAAGCTAATCATCGAGCAGGTCCCTCCTGTGCAGACAAGATTACCAGAGACGAGCAGCTGAGGCACGTGAGGGTGCAGGTTGTGAGCCCCAGCTCTGGAATCAGACCAGGGCGTAGCCCACACTTCCCACCCGAGAAAGCCCCACGCCTCTGAGCTCAAGTCCTCATCCACCCTGCCAGAGAGTTCCTGAAGGAACACAACTGAGGGCTTACATTCTGCCGGAAACCTCATGATGGATTTACACATATATATGTCATTTAAGCTCCCAAAAAACAGCCTTAGAAGAAGGGCAATGCTACTAACCCCATTCTACAGGAGAGGAAACTGAGGCACAGAGAAGTAACTGCTCAAGTACACGTTCAGGACCAGGAGTCTGACTCCAGAGCTGGTAGCTCTTCAACCACGACATCAAGTCAAGTCAAGTCCTAACGTAGCATCTGGCACTGAGCAAGCACTCAGCCTGGAATAGTGGTTGCTATTGTTGGTGTAATTCATCCATTAATTAATCCATCTATTTATTTGTTTATTATGGTCTCAAGTTAACTTCCTGGATCCTGTGGACTGAAGACAGTAATGCATCCTACTCATGTTACGTAGCTAAGAGAAAAGGAAAACTAAGATTGGAAGGCAAGGACACTGTGTCACCCAGGGGCAAGGGCAAGACTGTGTCTGAGGCGACCCGATGCCGTCCTCGCGGTGTGGGAGGGACGCGAGCTGTGCACGGCTCCCATCAGGACGTGAGCACAGGAGAAGCTCAAGTAATTCATGTCAATTATAGCTTCTTAATTAGATCCATCCATTTCAACGGTAAATTATTTTGTTTCATGAATAATGATGACTATCATCGTCTATTTCTGGTTCGACTTTGAAAGTATTAATATTTCCTTATAAACCTTTCATTTGGCCAGAACATTTCAATGTAAATAATTGAGTAGAGTGATCATCACTAAAACAGTATTATAGTAGAGATATCTATACTAGATTGATCCGAGCAAGGAAAATATAGTAAAAAAAAATAAAACTTAAGGGTTAGGCAGTGTCCTTCTTCAGAAAAGTGCCAAGTATTTTATATTTTATTTCTCAAATCAATGTGTATTGAGACCTGCTGTTATGCCTGGCACTTCAGTACATTAAAATATTTAATGTGTTAAATGTTATGAACCCCAGAAAATTAAGGCTCAGAGAAGTTATGTGACTTGCCCAGGTCACACAGCATATAGGTTTGAAATACCATCCTTTTGCTACCATGCACAGGTGAGAAGGCCAGGGCACTGTATCCTAGATGTGGGATTGGAGAACCAGTGAGAGCAACACTTGCTCTTGTCTCAAGCGAGGGGCCAAAGAAAATGTTCCACTCTGCCAGCGAAGACCGACTGAGGGTCTTCTTTTAACGGGAAAGCCATTCAACATTCAATTAATTCTTTAAAACATTTATGGAACTCTCTGAAATTGTTCAGGCTTTCACTGAGGGGCAGTCCTGTGTGGTGGCACAGAGAACAGCTGCTGGACTCCTGAGGACCTGGGTTCGAATCCCAGATCCATCATTTTTCAACTGGGTGACGCTGAGCAAGAAGTTACCGAAACTTTTTGGGCCTTGTTTATTTCCTCCTGTGTAAACTGTGGATCGTAACAGGACCATCCTCATCAGGATGCGAGGATTAAATAGAAAATCCTCAGAACAACACCTGGAACAGAGTAAGGGCTGTGGAAGGGTAGCTACCATTATAGAAATATTAGCTACTATAGGATTGATGATCTGGTCACTGCCTACAATAGACTACTAAGGGAAATGATGTAGCATTTTAATGAAAGGCTCGGATTTTAAACCTACAAAGTCAGAATTTTCCAGGAAACCTTTTAATTAATAGAATAGCTAAGGTTTGATTAGATATTAACGTGCTTCCTCCCCAAACATGCCAGCAAAAACCTGCAGTCTGGAATGTACAGCCCTATCTGCGCTGGAAACTGAAGAGCAATTGGACTCGGGGTAGGAAATCGACTAAAACTAACTGCAAGCCATTCTGTACAGGCCCGGAGAGCTGACAGCAGGGAAAGACCGAGCAGCCATAAAGACACAGGCAGGGAAGAAAGATGCCACCAACATTTATGGAGTGCCAATGGACCGTAACATGCTGCTTTCTCACTGCTCAGCCAATGTGGACTGAAGTAAACCATGTGTCACGAGGCTGATCACATTTAATCTCTTAGCAGCCTTTCCAGGGGATGTTCTACTAGACTCAGAGAGGTTAAGGAACTTGCCCAAGGTCACACAGCAACCAAGTCCAAGCTATTTTCACTAAGCCAAGAAATCGAGACATAAAAGGGCTGCACACTAGAAAAACACCACTGTGTTAAATGAGTTGTTTAGGATAGTCTCATTGTCTGGGGTAGGTTCCAATGATGATTATGATGTTGTGATGATAATCACCATAAGAATGGCTGGTATTTCGGGAGTGCTTGCTATGTGCCAGACAGCGCGCGAAGCCCTGTGCTTATATGAACTCACTGAATCCTCACAACAAGCCTATGGGTAGGTACTAGTGTTGTTCCCATTTTACAGGTGAAGAAACTGAGGCACAAAGAGGTTAAGTAATTTGTCCAAGTCAAACAGCTATCACCGGGTGTTTATTCATGAGAAAATGCTCTACGCTAACTCTAGAAAACCTCTTCGAGTCAGTGTTAATCTAACTAACTAACCATTCTGTGAACAGGTGCCGCAGGCTGAATGATAGCTCCTCAAAAGATATGTCCGAGTCCAAATTCCTGGAACCTGTGAACGTTATCTTATTTGGAAAAGGGGTCTGGGCAGATGTGATGAAGTTAAATAATAAAGAGATTGCCCTGGAGTCCGTGGGTGGGCCCTAAATATGATGACAAGTGTCCTCATAAGACACAGAAAAGGAGAAGACACAGCTGAGATTTGTGGCCCCAGCCAAGGAAGCTGGCAACCTCCAGAAGCCGGGAGAGGCAAAGAACAAATTCTCCCCTGCAGCCTCCAGAGGGGGTGTGGCCCTGCTGACACCTTGACTTTGAACTTCTGGCCTCCAGAACCGTGAGAGAATACATTTCTGTTGTTTTAAGCCACCCAGGCTGTTTTCATTTGTGAGAGCAACCTCAGAAAGAACATAATGGGGAAGGTATGGCAGAGTATCAGGCCTTTGGGCCACACTTCATGCCTGGGTGTCTGGGGGGCGGCCGTGGGAAAACAGGAGTGCCATGCATGTGGCACGTGAGACCCGGGGGAGGCTCAGCGCTGGAAGGTGTAGGAGGAGGAAGACCCGCAGTCAGAATCCAGAGCCAGCATCCAGGCAGGAGAGCTGCCCACAGTGCACGCACTTCTGGCCATGTGCTGAACTGCCCGTCACAGAGAGTAATCTCGCCCTGTCGGGAGGTCATGCCTTCTGAGGTCTCTTTGGAGGTGGGACTGGTAGGTTAGCATCTGAAGCCAACCACACTCACAAGCCCTCCTTCTCCTCGTGAAGGAGGCCAGGGCCAGGACACCGGCCAGCTCTCACAAACGCCTGCTCATGGAATCAATGGACACAGGGCACACGCAGCTCATAAAAGGGTTTTCCTTTAAAGTTTTTCATTCACTGTAGTATTTCGGCAGAATCTGCCACGAAACAGAAAGCAATGCCTCTTTATTCTGCTTTTCTGGAGCTATCTGCTCCTTCCGTCCCTCTCTGCACAGACACCTGCCACAAGACAGCCAGCCAGCCAGGCCGGAGTGGAGTCACACATACATGTCACTCACACGGCCTGTCACTCTGTGTGCCAGCACTGACCTTCGAGATTCCACGCCCTGTCACTCCACCCCAGACACGGTGAGGTCCAGACGGGTCTCAGGGAGGCTGCAGGTACGATGTTTCCAGAAAACATACTTCCCTGGCATTCCTGGGCATTTTCACTGTCAGGCATGGAAAACCCAGGCTACCTAAATTGTATCAAAACAACTAAAGTCAGGGTGGACGTCTCAGTGCTCCTTCCTCCAAGGCTGGTAATTACAATCTTTCCTAATGGGGTGGACATGGTCGCTGGCCAGTCGGTGCTGGCTGGGAACTGTGCCAAAGCCTCCTGCCAAGTGCCAACTCTGCCCCGCCCCTCCCCCCAGTCAGAGAGAGGAAATTGATGAGTCATTGTCCAATTTGCTAACTTCAGTGTCCCAATGTGCCATGCCTACAAGGTGACACGGGGCGTTTCCACTGGGCAGTTGAAAGACTCCCCTCACTTTATGCAAGACAATAAGGGAGAGAAAGAGAGTGGGCATGTCTGTGTGTTTCGGCCTAAAAGTCAAATCAGAAGCTAAAGGGAGCACTTCTGAAAGTAAAGGAATCTTTTGTGAACAAAGTGTCATTGTAACAGCGGCTTTCCCCACATGACAGCCACTCTCCAGTGTTGCATGAGACACTGTCCTGGCTCCAACCTGGGGGAAGCCAGGACTTGCCAGAGTCCACTCTCCTAAGTGCTCCTGTGATGGAGACCAAGACCACAGAGCAACAGTAATGACCAGTGGCCAGACATTCCAAGCACTGGGTAAGGCCCATCTCATTGAATATCCTGAACAATCCTATGAAATAGCAGTTAGTATTGGCCCCATTCTGCAAATGAAGAAACTCAGCCAGAGCAAAGCTGAACAACACAGAGTCAGGATTTCGACTGAGCAGTCTGGCTCCAGCGCTCTGTCCTGCCACCCCACATCCTTGTTAGGATCGTGGGAGCACCAAGGAGCCACATCCGATCAGACCGCAGAGAGATCATGAGAGGCTTCCTAGCGGAGGTGTGTGTGCCCACGGCCAGCAGACCAGACGTGAGCTAAAAGGACGTCATCAGCTCCCACCCATGGTAATGAGAAGAGCTAACACTGGCCATTCTCCACTGTCCTAACTTAAGCCTCCCGACTGGGCGATTGCATTTTCATCTCCACGCATGATCTTCCAGCTTTTTCGTTTGTCCAGCATCCTCAGAAGGGAGGTCAGGAAAACCCATTGTGGTTTTTTTGGGAAATCAAAGTAACTAGAAAGGCAAAAGCAGAAACACAAAGTGGGGTGTGTGTGTGTATGTTGGAGGGGGTCTGTGAAGGGGGTGCTGAGTGGGGAGTGGGTGGGTGGAACGGAAGCAGTTCATGGGGGTCTGGAATGGAAAAGGGAGGAAGGAGCAGGCTGCCCGGGGCTGTGTCGGGGCAGACGTGGCTGGTGAGCTCCTAGTGGTGGGGAAGCCCCTTGGTTTTGAGGACTGGCTCTTCCACAAGCCTCCTGAGCATCCCAAGGACAGAGGGAAGTCAGCAGACCAGGGGCCTTCTGTGGGCTGTCCTGGCTAGAGTGGACCTGGCCGGGGTGGACCCTTCCCCTCCGGCTCCCTATTAGCAAGCTTTGTGGTGGGTACAGATTCTTCTGACCCTTCCTGGCCAACTCCCACTGCTGGCCAGCTGTTGGCTCGGGTCCAGCTTTAGAAAAACAGGGAGGGGGAAAGGGAACTTAAATTTATCAAGGGTTTCTTCTTAACGAACATTTGCTGAGCTGAGCACTGCCTGTGTGCCAGGCACGAGTACTTTCTATGCATTAACTCAGCCCTCTCACTGCCTTTTGAGGGAGTTCCTATTACTCCCAACTGAAAGGTATGTTAATTAAGGAAAAAGAAGCTCAGATCCCAGCGTGAGGAGGTGGCAGAGCTGGCAGGCTGGCCTCTAAAAGCAAGTAATGTAGGAGCTGTGATAATTCCCCATTTTGCAGATGAAAAACTAAGTTCCACAGAAGCTTAGAACTGCACCCAGAGTCACATAGCTAAATGGCAGAGCGTGGCTTGACCTCAGATCATCGTGGATCCATAACCCAAGCTTTCTGACCTCCAGTTTGCTGCTGCACGTGCTAGAAAAACTCACAGACCAGTGCAGAAAGGGGGAGCAGTCTACGCAGTGGGGGCCTGGGACAGGGAGGTGCCCAATTAATGTTTATGGACAGCCAAAATGAAGAATGAACAAAACCTCAGCAAATGCACCCAGGTCTGGGGCTTGCATTCAGAATCCGGCTTTAGGAATAGCGGAAGAACCCAGAAGCATCCTTTTCAAGGGGAAAAAAAAAAATCATTTGCACCATTTCTGAAAGCTGGAGGGGGAATGGATTCAAAACAAGCAAAGCCTCTCCAAATAACGATAAATACCTTAAATTACCCAGCAAGTTTAAAAGCCTTCATGTTGCTCTCTTTCCCAGGGCAGAAACAGGCTCCTGATTGTGGCTGTTTAGAATGGAACATTCAGGAGGGTGTGGAACCCACGGGGAAGGGGGAGAAGCGTGGGGAGGGGAGAAACGGCTCTGCCGTCCAGGGACGCTCACCCAGCTGGCTGGCGGGACACAGCGGGCAATTGTGCTTGCAGAGGGGTGCATATGCCTAAGGCCCACCGGAGCGGGGGACTTCCTCGGTTCCTGGGGGCCGTATTCCTTGCCCACAGAAACAGGGAGAGAGAAACGTCAGGGCTGAAGTGGCCGCCTGAGGATGACTGCATTTCTGGAGGCCAGCATTGCCCAGGGCTTCTCTGTGTTCTTTGCAGGAAAACGACTCTATTGATTCCAAAGAGAAGAAGAGTTTGCTGAGGGCTGCGAATCCCCAGAATCCAATTCCCTCCAAAAACCCCTCTTCCACCATGACCCATGTATCTATGGGGGCCACCAGACTGGTAAGAATTAGCTCTGTCCACCCTAGGAGATGTCAAGGGTCAGAACCAGGCGGGCAATACATGCTCACAGGCAAGACAGCTGGAAGGACCTGGAACGCCTTTTCCTTTTGGCACAACACAGCTGATCTCCGGCCCCAGAGAAGATAAACATCATTTACGGAGAATGTATTCAGTTGCCCACTTGTGTGGTCAGCTGCAGCTCATGGAACAGGCGGTCACAGGTCCTTTCGCTGAGCCAGCTGACAGCTCAATATGGCGTGTTCGGTGCCGTGTCATGTTCTCGGGAGTGGGTTTAAACACCTGTGACCTTAAAGAAGTTACATAAATGCTCCACAGTGGTAAACTGCAGATAATGACATCATCTGCTAAGCAGGGTTATTATGAAGACTGAATGAGTTTACACGTATAAAATGCTCATGGCTTATGGGGGCTTCCCCTGTGGCAGGCACTTTATAAGACTTGGCTTGGATGATCTCATTTCATCCCCACGTGACCCTCTGAGGGTGCTAATAAATAATGGTCCTCACTTTCTTGTTGAGTAAGCTGACTTCCAGGGAAGTCAGGTCATTGGCTCAAGGTCACCTGGTAGTGGTGACCTGGGTAAATGGTAGTGGTGGTCCTGGGGTTGGAACCCAAGTATTCTGACTCCAGCTTCGATGGGTTGGCTCTACTGGCCATACTGCCTTCCAAAAAGAAGACCCCATGAATCCATTTCCTTTAGAATTAGTAGTTTCAACCCTGGTTGGGCCTGCAAATCATCTCTGGGGATTTTAAAAAACATGAACTCCTGGGATCCAACCTCCAAAGACTCTGAGCCATCTGAAAAGCCCTGCAGTTGGTTTGGGTGTGCAACTGCAATACCCAACCTCAACTGACAGCTCAGGTGGCGCTAGGACCTCATTCAAGCCTCACAATCCTTTGAGGTAGGATCTCATGACTGTCCCCACTTTATAGATGAGGAAACTGAGGCCCAGAGGAATTCATGATTTGCCCAAGGTCACAAAATGAGCAGAAAGCAGACCCTGGATGAATGCTGAAGTCCTTCTGGCTCCGACATCTTACTTTGGATGGAAACACTGATGAAGAGGTTAGGGCCTCTTGTCCAAAACCACCCTTTGTCTCCACTGGACCCCTTCCCAGCAAAGGGCAAAATTCTGTCCCTGATTGAGATGCAAGGTAAGGGCTGGTATGAAACTCCAAGGGCTGCAGTTTTCATGAGCATATGTGTTGTATTATCACATGACATTTATCTGGAGCTAGACCAGTGTTCTAGCAAACCCTGCGGAAGACACAGCCTTGGAGTGCAATCTGGAGCACAGAGTCACGGGGCTGAGGTTGGATGACTTTCACATCTTATTACCAAGAGTGAAGGGGGAAACAGCAGGTCTCCATGGCACCAAGATGCTGTCAACTTCTTACGAGAGAATCTGGAGGACGTTTAACGTCTGCAGTCAACGGCTCAGGCCAAAGGACTGTTAAAAACCAGAGCCTCTGCTGGACCAAATCCACCGAACTGAATGATTCTTGTTGACAAGGTCAGGGCCACTTACCTCTCAAAATATATTCATATCATTTAATGTGAGTTCTGTAAGTGAAAATGGCTATGCTCATTAAGAAATTGTCAAGTCAACTGGAATGTTCTACTCAACAAGCATTTTTAAGGCACCTACTATTTGTCAGGTCCCATGCCATGTACTGGCTGGAGTATGACCAAGACAGAGTCCTTGACAGTGACCCCTGGCACAGTTTTGGGGACCTACAGCCATGGGGCAACCACTGGTCTGTTCTGGCTCACTCCAGACCCCAGTGCACAAGATACAGCAGAACCAGGAATGCTGGGTCACAGACCTCTCCCCGCCTCCCTGATGAGGTTCCCTGCCCACCCCCAACTGCTACACACTGCACTTCCCTATCCTCCCCTCCTCTCCCTTCCTTCCCTCCACCTTTTTTAAATCAAGAAACATTTGTTGGCCATCCATTGCATCTCAGAGCAAAATCTGTATTTCAGGCATGTGGAGCCTTGAATACTGAATTTGAACACCAGCGTAGCAGGACACCCGTAATATTTCATCCCATTTTACTCTCCCATAATCGCACCCTCTAGAATTCAACATGCAGACAGATGCAAACGAGTTACAAAATGCGGAGTCCCCAGAACAAAGAGAGGAAATTGGATAGTCTTATCTTAATAAAATCTCACTTTGGCAAAGCAGAATTTAAGGCAGAGGGGGCAGCGAAACCTGCTCGGGTTTCAATAACCCCTGGTCTCCCGCACTGCATTTTGGAAAACAAACAAAAATCTTCCTTTATTACATCTCTCTATTCTTGCTTCAAACCAAGATTGAATTGTTTTGGAAAGTTTGCAGGAAACAGTTCAGGTGTTTCTCAGGGAGAGAGAACCAAAACTTGTCACAAGTTCAAATATTAAGCATATTTTAACTCCCACCCAAACAGAACTTGTGATCTGTGGCAATTTAAATAAAGTATCCCAGTCCCAATTCTATATAAGTTGGTCTAAATATGATAAGAGAGAAAGAAAGAAAGAAAAAAAAAAAAACCCATGAAACATGGGTATTTGCTTTGCTTCCAGAGAAAATTCCAAATACGATGTTTCAAATTTAGATGCAGAATTCTCAATAGGCATAAAATAGTTAAATATTAGGAACATGACTCCTCACGCGAATTGAACATGATGCACACGGCACCGTTAGGTTGGTGAATCCTTAGCACCTCCCCAAGAGGGTCATTACGATTATTGTCCCACATTTACAGATGAGGAACTGGAGAGTCAGCAGCGATTCACACCTGGGCTGCGTGACCCCAGAATCTCGTAACTGCTACGCTCAACCACCCTACATAGATGGCACAGTCTGAAGATTTTCCAGGCTATGATACATCTTAAAATGCTTTTAAGGTGGTACTATTTTCTTTCCTTCCTTGTACCTCCCAAAGATCTATTTTCCCCAAATTCCTGAGATGAGTGTCCTTACTATGCCTGTCTTTTACACATGTAAAAATAAGCCCAGAGTAGGACAGTAACTTAACCAAAGCCACACAGCTAATAATAAATCGGGTGGAGTCAGACCTCAGATTCAGGACTGTTGACCCCAAATCTCAAGCTTGTTCCTATACATCTGCTACCGATCCAACAGTGGCCAGACCTCCTAGAGAGAAGGGAGCAGGGAAGACGACAAAGATTTGAGGGTTCCTGGAGGTAACACCCAGGGTTTGCCGTACACTGGTGGAACGTGTCTGAGACTCGGGCTGAGCAAGGAGCCATCGCCTCTGAATAGCAAGGGCGTCGGCCACATTCATTATTATAATTAACTTCCAGGTTTGCCTCAGGGTTGGGGTTATTAAATATATTTTGGTATCTTTTAAAAAAAGCACATACAGCATAGTTCCATAAATGTAACAAACGGGCCTAAGTTGGTGACATGGAAATGTTTCCATGAAGCAGTTCTTGCAATTTCATAAATGGCTCATGTAAAACTTTAGGATGTCACTAAGGCCCATTGGAGGAATTATTTCCTTATAAATCTATGGCAGTCTTAGGAAGTCAAAATGGCACCATAAAAAGCAACAACCCCTTTTCCCTGGAAAAAGCGCAGTATACTCTGTCTGCGGAGTGACAGGGCCGTTCATACTTGTAACATTTTACAGTAACTGCTGCCAGGATCCAACGAGGTACTTCCTCCTGCTGTCACTGGGCTGGGCTGGGCCTTATATTTTACTGGTAAAAATAAATCTTACCTTTTTACACAAAGCTGTGCTTCTCTGGAACAAACCAAGAGAAAGGGAAAATGCTAAACAGAATAGCCTTGCCATCTTCTCAAAGACCTACGAAGACCACACTTCAGAAAAATAAATCCTTAGATAATAATAAAAAAATGTTTGTCACCGTTCTCATTTTTTTTTTTTTTTTTTGATATATGAGATATATAACAGTTTTGCTGAGAAACAGCTTTTTAAAAATGTTGCTGATGCTTCACTCTCGGCTCTAATACTGAGTTTGTCTCATGGTCTCACTGAGTACTGGGCCACAGGCACAGTTAGTGTTTAGGGATTTATAGAAGAGAGGTGATAGAGTTTCTACCCTTGAGATGCTTCCATTGTAAAGGAGGAGTGATCGGCCAGGTAGTCAGCGGGAGGCGATGGATTTCATGGTGGAGAAATAAGATGGAGATTATCATCTCGTGTCCAGAGCAGATGGAAGTTCTGGACGGAGACTGGTACCCTAGTGGACAGGGGCTGCCAGCATCATGTATCTCTGCATCCTTACCACCAAACACATGCCTGGCATAGCCTAGTTGCTCTATACATACAATGGGTGGATGGATGGATAGAAGGAGGAAAGAAAGGGGACAAGAATAACAAAGTCACCCTTAGGAACTAGTTAAGAATAGTACCTTAAATGGACTAAAGAAAGGAGGCGGGGCATCCATATTACGTCGGTGCCCTTGAAATGACATTGAAGCAACTTAAACAGAAATGCACAGCTGCAGCCAGTCTCACCTCTCTGCAAGGACATGATGCACTTGGGCAAACCATTCCCAGTGAGATACTTTTTATTAGGGTCCATCTACACAAGCCCCTTTGAACACCACCAGTTCAAGCAAAGCAGCTGAGTATTACAGAGAAAAACAGCTCAAAAATGATATGTGAATAAAACACGTTACCAAACAATATAAGCTAGGTGTGTCCATTTTTTAAAAATACAAAAATGTATATCAGAGCAAAAAGTCTGGAATGATATTTACCCAAATTGTTAACAACAATTATCTCTGCGTGGTGAATTTGCTGGTGACTTCTAGTTTATTCCTTTGACTTATACGTATTTTCTACATGTTGTGTACTAAACAAGTATCTCTTTCATACCAGAAAAAAAGGAATTTTATAAATTGCAAGAAATCTCTGAATGCCCCAGAGAAGAAAATGTAATGGCAAAACAAACCCACTGAAACCAGCCTTAGCAAAATCTCAGATTCAACAAGCATCAGAGTCAGAAGCCGCACAGTGGCGAGGTCAGAGTGGATTATCAAGGGCTCACCGAGGCCTCTGGAAGGCCTCACCGCACTGACCCAACACAGGCCAGCCTGCCAGGTCTCCCCTGGTGCCCTCCAGGGTGTCTGCCCCAAGCCCTGGGGCACCCCCTGCTTTGCAGGGGGGGGGGAAACAGGCGATGTTTGTTTTTCCTTCGGCTGCGGTAGGAACAGCTGTACGACTCAAATCACATTAAATAAATTAGTGGCTCCTGAGTGGGCTCCATGGCACAATTTCTGATTCATACAATGCCTGCAGTTTTGCTGTTTCAACTAAATCATTTATCAATCCCTTCACGGATGTCAGTAAATCTCAGCATCTGGGGACCCATAAACATTAAAATAAGAAGCTATAAAAAATATTAGTAAACCAATTAAAAGCTCAAATGGCAATAAACTCTACTTGCATTACCCCTAGAAAACAAAAACAGACCCTCCCCCTCCGAAATTACATAAACATTCCATATCAGCAGTTTTTCAAACAGCTTTTTCTTTCTTCTCAAGGAGCTCCTGACCTCCCATTTGGTACCTTGGTGAGGATCACTTACATTACCAGGTAAAAAGGAATAAAGGGTAGAAGAAATCTAAATTTCGGACCCCAGAAAGCAAACGTGATCAGTATTTGGTTGTGAGTTAGGAAATGGCCTAGAAACTGTCAGTATCACTTTAAAAGAATCCCATGACTGGGATTTGACTAATATTTACCCAAATCAAATGAAAAGGATGCACAATTATTATCATTAACCACAGCAACAAGGAGGGACAACTACCATTCTATGGAGTTTTGCCATTTACAAAGTCCTTTCGTTTAGTTACTCAAGCTTCACAACTACCCATGAAGTAGGTAGAGTTCCGATCATTTCCAATGTTTAAGATGAGAAAACGAAAACTTGGGCTCAGAGATGTTAAGTGGCCTACCTGAAGGCACACAGCTAAGGAGAGAGAGTGCTGAACAGGAACCCAGATCTTGGACTCCAAGTCCATTTCCTTTGCTCTACAGCCTGCTTCAGGCATCATACCAAGGACAGGAGACTAACACACTAAGATCCTAACTGCGTGCCACATGCCATGTCACTAACGTGGATGCTTGACTTTCGTTAATCCTGTGACCGTCTGAGTTTATATTTCTATTAAAAATGACTTCCTGCTGTCCTTCACCTACACCCATATGGAGCTCGCTGACTCATCCCAAAACGAGAAACGAGGCTCAGGATGTTTAATTAAAAGTAACATCTCCTTTTTGCCAGAATTCCATGTTCTAATCCTGACACAAATAGAAAGAGCAGGTGTTTTCTGAAAAGCAAGAAGGTGGAAATACCGGTATTCTCCAACTTCCAGAACACTTATCTGAAGTACGCATTTCCATGGAAGAGACTTCTTCACTGGGCATCATGAGATTGGGGTGAAAATCACGTGGGTGCTAGGAAACCAGGCACCCCTGCCCTCGAGTGTCCCGGTCAGGGGAGAAGAGCACCTCACTTCCTCCTGCCACATTCCAGGAGGCGGGGAGGGCACGATAAAAAAGCAAACCCTAGGGAACCGGTAGGGAAGGGACAGTCACACTGCTGAGATGTCTACCACACGCCGGGTGCTGCTTGCTGCTTTTTACGTATTGTCTCATTTAACCTCACCGACAAGTTAGGCGGGAGCTACTCTTTCCATTCTTACAGACGAGGAAGCGGAATCTCAGAGAAGTTGTCACTTGCTCAGAGACACGCGACTCAAGCAAAGCTATGTCAGGATTTGGGCGTAGGTGACTCGCTGTTCCTATAATTCAGCTGCGTCACCCTGCCCCACAGAAGAGAGAACAGGACAGCCCAGGCCGTGGTCACAGGCCCACTCCGCCTGCACCCTGGGCCCTCACCAGCAGCAGAGATGTCCCAGAAGGACAAGAACCACAGAGAGCTCAAGTGTAAGAAGTTTGGATGAAGACCCACCGCGGCTGCCTCCCACTGGCCTCCCATCTTGGAGCTGGGCAGGACTGCGGGTAAAGCTGGACTCAGTTTCCATAAGACGTGAGGTCAAAGAGGAAAGTCAGAGACACACCCCGTTACAGGAGCTGGGTGTGGGGTTTTCTTCTGGGAAGACAGGGGTGTGGAGCAGGGACAGAGGTAGCAGGAGTCCATTTTCTACGTTCACAAGGCTCACTGTGAGCGGCCCAGTCCAGAAGAGGACCTCAGACCGGGTGGAAATTTCCCCCGGGCCTTTCTCTCCTGCTCTTTGTGCACAGAGTTCTCTTTCACGGGGCTCCTCTGGCCTATGAAACGAGCTTTCATGTCCTCTGTAGAAGGCTGGTTTCTCTCATGTGCTGAAAATAGAAGAAACTTCCAGAGCTGTGTTTTCCCTCGGGCTGAAGAGCCAGGCGGTGGCCGGACCGTCAAACCCGGCCATTCAGTGGGGGTCCACCTGCGCAGCCCAAGGTCATGGCAACACTACCGAGGTCCAGGAGTGAGAAACCCCGTCTGCAGAGCTTCCCCCGAGCTCTGGGGACCAAGGGCTTTCCTCTGTTCCTGGCTTGGTACTCAGCAGACCTTAGCGGAGCTAGAACAGAGCATCTGTATAATCAAAACGGCATCAACAACTATTTTTTGAGCACCGACTGTAGGCCAGGATCTCAGTTAGGTGCTGGAGTATAGCAGGAAGCAAACGAGATGAGGTCCCGGAGCACAACCTCTCTAGGCTGGTCCCATACAGTCTACTAGAAGTGTAATGTGAGCTAGGTATGTAATTGAAAGCTTTATAACAGCAACATTATAAAAGAAAATGAAATTAATTTTAATATATTTTGTGTAACCCAACATATCTAAAACACTATTAGCATTTCAACATGAAGTCAATATAAAAATTATTAATGAGATCATTTACATTCTTTTATTGTAGGAAGCCTTCAAAATATGGTATGTGTTTAATCCCAGTTCACACGAGCCATATCTCCAGTGCTGAACAGCCGTCTGGGGCTCGGGGCTCCCACGCTGGACAGCGCAGCTCTGGACCGCGGAGATGGAGGATGGGCAGTGACAGCTCTTAGAGGCCCCCGGAGGCACTCAGAGGGGTGCGGCGAAAAAATGTCATTACCAATGATGACATTTATCAGGCAGTTACCAAGTGCCAGCCACTCCAGTAACCCTCCCTAAACAACCCTGAGAAATTGTCACCCCACTTTGCACTAAAGTCACACAGCTGGTAAATGATGGCACTTGAGTGCGGAACCCAGAGCCTGTACTCATTTCACCCACTGCATCATCCCAATTCTTGAGCACAGAGCCAGACAGATCTCAAATCAGAACCCATGCCTCCCTGGCCCCTCCGCTCCTTATGATGGAGATCAAATGACACAGTGTATCCGGAGCCCTCAGTAAGCTGCGAAGGGATTCATGTCAAACATTAAGTGCATTAAGTGAAGTGGAAGCGGTTTATAAAGCACCCTCTGCAACCAGACCGCCTGGGTTCACTCACTAGCTGTGTGCCCTTGGGCAAATTACTCAATCTCTCTGTGCCTCAGTTCTCTTGTCTGTGCAGTGGGAATAATATTATAACAGAGAACACTTCAAGGGTCAGCATGAAGATTACATGAGTTAATAAAAATAAAATGCCGACCACTTTGCTTAAGGAGCAACCAAGAAGGAGGAGCTGCCATCCTTGTGGTGCAAATGGGGCACAATTGCTGTGGGGTTTGGATGTCTGGGAGGGAAGAGGGTAAGAAAGAGCCATCATCAGTGCTCTGGGAAGTGCCAGAGTCGTGCACCCCAGAGCTGCCTCCCCACCTCCAGAGGAACGAGATGGAAGGTAAGGCACACACTGTCATGTGTTGAAATTGTCCCTCCAAAAGTCCTACGCTGAAGTCCTAACTCCCAGTACTTCAGGTTACAACCTTATTTGGAGACAGGGTCTTCACAAAGGGGCAGTTAAAACGTGGTGCTCAGGCTGGGCTCTGATCCAATACTCCTGGTGTCCCAATGAGAAGGAGAAGCCTGCACAGAGACAGCTCTGCAGGGAGAACGCCATGGGGACGTGAAGACGGCCATCTACACAGCGAGGAGAGAGGCCTGGGATGGCGCCTTCCCTCACCACCCTCAGAAGGAACCAACCCTGCCCACACCCTGATCTCAGGCTCCAGGATGGTGAGCAAGTACACTCCTGTCGTCTAAGTCCCCCAGTCTGTGGGGCCTTGTCACGGCAGCTCCAGCAGACTAATGCACATGCACATCCTGCCCCTGCCCCACCTCCTGACCAAGAGGCCCTGCGGGGAGGGGTCTGCACGGGGCACTCACAGGCACCCCCAGCCCCAGTCCACACAGCACGCTTGTAAAACTTGAAGTCTCCTCGGCCGGCTGGCTTCAGCCGCCTGTCACAGTGGAAAACTACCCAGGAAGGTGGGCTGCGTCCCTGAACACTGCTCACTCTGTTTCCCCTGCTACCTTCAAAACCCCCCTCTGTCAACGGAAAGGGAAAGAAAGCGTGTCTTTATTCGGGTCCAGGCTCCCTTGGACACCACGCTCCAGCTTAAGCCAAGACAGACACAGATGCTTATTGAGCAAGGTTCTCTGCGTGTTCCCGACACACGGCACTGGAGCCCGGGGACCCTCAGGAATGCGTGGCCGTCCACCGGGGCCCGCGGGCGAAGGTGGCAGAATCTGCCCAGGTCACCAGTGCCCACCATTACCTGTTTATTCAAACACACGGGAGCACTTGGAAATTTAGAAACAAAATCCGTCCAGCGTCCCAGCCATTTGAGACAATTACTGCTAATTTTCCGAGCTGTGAAATGCAACGTGCATTATTTCTCACGTGCTGCTCACAGAAAGGACCCGGGAGGGGCCCGGCCTGCAGATGATCCCAAGGGGTTTTTTTTCTTTCATCTGCCCTGGAAGAAAGAAGGGCCGTGAAGCCCAGATCAATTCTCCGCTCCTGCAAACCGCTGTGTAAGGGGCGGGATCCTCAAAGCCCTCAAGTTCCTTCCTCTCCAGGAGCGGCTCGTGAGTTTCTAATCAATCGTGCCTCAACCCTGGAGAATTAGCTAAGCACAGCAAGGCTTGTGTTTTAAAACACAGATCGCTGACAATGACTTAGATTGTGGGTAAACGGTCACTTAGGACACAAGGTATGAAACCTTTAAAGTTTATTCTTTTTGTTTCTCTCCCAGAGACGGGAAAGACCTGCAAATCGTGAATTAAAGACGCTTCCTAGGCCAGGGAAGGTGACTCCGCCAGACAAAATGGCATGGCGGCATGGGCGCGGGCCACCAGCCCCGACACCCAGCGCTGAGGCTGGCTGCACGGCTCACAAGCTTTGTGGCCTTAAGCGAGTCACCTAATTTCCCTGTGCCACGCTTTCTACACCAATTAAAAAAAGATGACGTTTGATTAGGCAATGATTAAGGGTCTTAGCATTTTGTCCTTTTGTGAGAAATGTCAAATGTCAGACACACTGAAATCTCCCAAGTGTGAGCTAAAGGCAGGGACCCGGGATGGTCACCACTGTACTCCCAGCACCTTGAAGGGGCCAATAAATGCTTATTGAACAGAAAGACAGTAAATAAGGACAAACAAAACAAGAACTTGGTCTTCCTTTCACCTCCACCGTGTCTCCCCCTTCAACCCAACAACCCTCTGTGGTTGTGAAGACGGGTCGTGTGTGTTTTACTCTCTATCCCCCTGGCTGGGGACAGCATCCGATGCCCCAGGAGCAGGGCTGGCAGGGGCCACTTGTGCATCAGTTAGACCAATCAGACTGAGCCTGGCACTGAGGTTGTCCTGTGGTTCAAACTGCAGAGGACAGTGAAGAGTCACCATGTGCCCCCGACCGACATACCACAGTTGGCCTCACAGGGGGTGCGCAAGATGATGGAGCTGGATCCATGCAAAGTTATTGTGGCCACTTGGGACTGAAACTCTGCGCTGTGCCTGGGTCAAAGCACTGTCTTTAGTCTGTGAAGACAGACCCAGGGCCTCAGCCCCAGGCTGACCACTCTGTCCCAGTGCTGGGGAGCCCGACGCATGACTTGGGCAAGGATAGAAAACGAATAGGAGAAAGGAGGAAAATTGGATGGAGGTGAGAGAAGGGGCTAGGATTTGATTCAATTCAAAAGAAGTACTGTAGCAGGGTTTCTAGTTACCCACCCAACATCTAATTTCTGCTCTGTTCCTTGCCAAAGAGAATCGAATTTGATTGGGGAGGGGCAGACAGTAATTTCCTAATCTCTCTGGTGGTGGCCAACTGACATTCTTCTGTCCAGTGTACTGTAACCAGAAATCTTCTGGGGTCTGTTCACAAAGTTTTGCTTTCCACATCTAGACACTGCTCCTTTTGTGTTGTATACCTTCCTCCTTTTGGCTGCCTGGAATTCACACATGGTGACGAGTGCTACAGCAGCTATATTGCAACCATAAGAGAAAAACTAAGAAAATCATAGAGACTTCAGCTCTGCCATTTTTGAGCTGCTGACACGAGAGTAACTCCAATTCTGCACTTCTTGTGACAAGAGAGAAGAGAACCTCTGAATTTACAAAAGCCACCATGTGGGAGGATGTCTCTGTCACTTACATCTTCATGGGCCCACTCTGGTTTAATGCAGAGCACAGCGCCCCCCCCCCATCACACTCTGGAACTCTTCAACCCAAACATGTTCCTTAGGGTCAAAACAATTACATTTCCACTCCTTTTTCTTTTTGTTTTTAAATTCAAATCTCTTATCCACGTCATGTGACGCTGTTTCCCTGTTAAACTAACTCTCTGGTATAATCTGGCTGAGCAACAAGGGGTGAGGCAGGACAACCTGGCCTTTGCTAGTAAACGCCAGCAACGAAAAGCAAGGAGGAGGCTGCCCCCGCCTCCCACACACCTTCCCCACCTCCTGAGGGCTCCGGCTCCCAAAATGAAAGTCAGATGCCGCAAGCCACTGCTCAGAAACCCCAGGACTAAAGGGATCTTCAAGGGAGTGAGAGCAGAGGAGGAATACATCGCAGCCACCCTGCTGAGGCCGAAGGGGCAGAGCTGCCTCCACACTGGCATCTCTACATCAGTCACGAAAGAATTAAAAGAAATGCTGTGAGGTGGAAAATACCTGCCTACAGCTCCAGCTCGAAGGTCAGGGGGTTTGTACTGCGCAGCTGGGAGCCTGTCTGAGCTCTGCAAGCTTGCTCACTCCTCCACCAAAAAGCAAGGCATGCAGAAACCGTCCCCGTCGACTTGACAAAGCCCCCTGCCATTTCTGCCAAGTATTATTGGGCACAAATGCACCCTTACTTCCCCCCACTCTCTGAGCATTGTCCAGCATTCCATGAAGGGATAAGAGAGAGACAGACAGAGATTCAAGACACATGAGAACAGCCAAAAGATGAGAGAAATGACAGCTAACTGCATGTTCCTTATGTGCCAGTCTCTCGGCCAAATGCCTCACGTCTATTCCGTCCAGTCTTTATGATGTGGACACTATGGTCACCTCTATTTCGAAGACGCAGGGGCTAGTGATCTGCGGATGAGTTCCATACTTGGGGGAAGCTGGCAGTGGAAAGGAATAGAAAGTAAGAGTGGGCAGGCTCATGGTTATCTTGGTTCACTTCTGAACAAGGCTAGAGGCTGCTGGTATCCTTCCAGAAGTGACCTTGCAACATCCAGCCTCGGCAACATGCTGGGGTTGTTGGGCACCAGTTCCTTGCTCCTGGTGATTGGACAGGCCAAGGTCTGCAGAGCTCTGGGTTGGGACCTGGGGGTGGCGCAAGAGGTATAACCCCCATAGGAATGGCAAAGGAAGTGTCTCTGCCAGGTGGAATGCTCCTCTGGGCTCTGCCTCTTGCTGCGTATTATCCCCACAGGGGATCCGGGGACCAGGGAGCGGCCCCAGCCAAGAGCGCAGCGTGTCATCCTCATTTCACAACCCCCTCCCACGTTTCCACGTCCTTGGCCGCTTCCCACTGTGTCCGTGGGTGTCTCTCGCTTGATCTCATCATCAACCTGTTGCGACACCAAGCAGCTTCTCTCACTCTCCCCGCCCTGTGCCTTTTTATAAAACTCTGGGGATGGAGAAGTCTTTGGATTCCGCCAAGTGCTGGGAGAAGCCCGGATGATTCTGAACGCTGGGTGCAAAGGGCACTGAAATACACGGATGTCACCCTCCTGAGGTTTTCCAGTCCGACTATGCATCTGCTGCTTAGGAGCTGCAGGCCCAGGGCCAGGCTGCCCACGTTCAAATCCTGGATCTGCCACTACCTGTACGTGATCGTGGGCATGTCACGTGATCTCCCTGAGCTCCATTCCTCACTGGTGATAATGGCAGCACCTACTTTATAGAACTGCTGATAGGATTAAATGAGATCATCTAAAAATAGTGACACGAATACAGATCTTAGACCAGTGTCTGGCATGTGGTAACAGCCCAACAGACGTGGGGTGTCACACTAAAGACCGCTGTGACAGTGGGCTCTGTTTAGCTCTCACGCAAGGGGAGATGTTTTCTTTCTTCTCAGGTTCTGGGACTCACACACACCACCCTCCCACTGGGACACATTTTGGCACGTGGAGAAAGGCATGCTGAGGGTGGAGCTGACGCGGTGTCTACCATGTGGAAGGCGCTCTGTCACTATTTGTCTAAGAAGGGTAAACTCGGGTGGAAGCAACCCAAGTGTCCACCGACAGATGAATGGATAAAGAAAATGTGGCATGTGCACACAATAGAACATTATTCAGTCTTAAAATGACAGAAATGCTGTCACATGCTACAACATGGACGAACCTTCAGGACATTAGGCAAAGTGAAATGAACCAGTCACAGAAACACAAATCCTGTGTGATTCCACTTCTGTGAGGTATCTACAGGAATCAAACTCCTAGAAACAGAAAGTAGAATGACAGTCACCAGGGGAGTTATTATTCAATGGGTACAGAGTTTCGGTTTCACAACATGAGAAAGTTCTGGAGATCTGTCGCACAATGGTGTGAATATACTTAACGCTACAAACTGTACACTGAAAAATGACTAGGATGGTAAATTTTAGGTAATGTGTTTTTTTACTACAATTAAAAAAAAAAAAAAGTAACTGTCTCCCTAGGCGGAATGAGTGGTCCTTACGCCCAGGGCAAAGCAGTTTGGCTAAGATGAGAAAAAGGGGCCCATTCCCCTGGTGTGGGAGGGGGCACAGTCCAAGCAGGGTGGCCAGCCCTCCTCACCGGCTAGGACAGGCCACCCTGAGCAAAGACACTGGCCCGTTGTGCCTGCTTCCAGAGGGGGTCACAGCTCAGGACCAAACCAACACGTCTCGCCCATCAGCAGCCTCATTTCAACCTGGGAGCTTCAGCTGTTGGGGCTTCGGTTCTTCCCTCAAGAGGAACAAGGTGGCCCTACCTGGGCTGGCTTTGGAAATCACGTCCTCTGTCTTGGGCCTCGGGAATTTAACGATTTCCCTGCCATGGCTGGGCAAGCAAACGGTAAATACAGCAGTCATGAAACATTTCCTAAATGACCCAGGATGCCTGCTCCGTTCTCCAGAGGCAGCCCAGGAAAGTGCACACCAGGGATCACTTGCTGGCAAACTGGGAGCATCTCCCCCTGGACCGTGCCCCCACCTCGCCCCGTGCCTCCGTTCTTCCTGTAGCCACTCAGGCCTCGGGACACGGCGTCAGCTGCTGCCTGCAGGGGCCGACAGCCGGTCACCGAGCTGCTTTCCTTTGTGTAATTAGATCAATTATCCCACTGCTTACAATTACTGTCATTGCCCAGTGCCATTTTTAGTTTATTTGGCAGTGATTCTTCTCATCTAAATCAAACTCCAAGTTTGATTGCGCTGAAAATGTAAATGACTGTTGAACAACACGGAAAGATCTCCACGTGAATCTCGCAGAGTTGGGGGTGAGTGGGGAGGACAGAACCTAGCACGGGCTGGAGGCTCTGTTGGGAACAGTTACCAACCTGCAGGGAGGGGACACTTATCCCTCCTCTACAGATAAGGAAGGCCAAGGCTCAGGAAAATCACCTCCCTGTCTGATGTCACCTAGCAAGTAGGTCCAGGATTCAGTGGCCTCCCTCACAGACAGAGACAGAGAAAGAGAGAGAGAGGGATGTTAACTCTTCATTAGGTGAGGGTGAGATAAAGGCACCATGCCAGGGAATCCTCCAAAACTCACTGACTAGGAGCTCCTGGGAGCAAAATCCAGGCCCAAGAAAAGAAAATGGGTCATGTTAGCAAGAATCGAGACTGCAAGGAATAAAGATGCAGTAGGAAGAACAAGGTATTTTTTAAATTAAGGGCAAAGAGCAATAAAAAACAAGGAAAAAAAAAAAGAAATAGGGTAGGGCTAGGCTAGGAGTCATGAGCTCTGGTTTTGTTTCATTAGAACCTTCCAGAATGGCTTTGGGTGGGTCACTTCTGATCAGTCCTCCCCAGGGACAAAGAAAGAGTGACCCGGGCCACAGCTGGGGAATCTCAAACAGGACTGGCCCCCAGGGTGGGGAAGGAGAGGCTGAGATGGGGGAGTCTCCACCTGCTTCTCCACCCCACCCCAGCTTGGAAATGTTCCTTTTTATCGAGGGTTCCAAGGCACTATTTTGTTTAAAAAGTGTTTTCCTTCTCAAAAACAGCGGAGGGCAGGGATGGGGCCCACATCGCGGAGCAGAGGAGCGTCCAGCACACGTGAACTGAATTCCACGCGCCCAAACATCCCCCGCTTCGGAAGCCGCACACCAGAGCGTCACGCTCTCAGCTCCTGTTAAACTTTTTCAGGGAGAACTCGCAGATCATTTTCACGTGAACCTCTGCCAGATTGCAAATCAGGTCTCACACACCTGACGTTAATTTTTTTTTAGTGTAAATAAACAATGAACACAAAGCTTTGGATGAATTTAGAAATGAATCGGAGGGTGGTATGCCGGACGGCTGTGAACCAGGAGGTGAATTGGCAAGTGAGCTACCAGATAGGAAAAAAATCCAAGGTCTCAAAGGCCAGCTTGGCTATTTGAAAATGGAGCTAAAAATTAGGAATAATAATGACTAGTAAATACTACGTGTCAAGCTCTACACAAGTACTAAATCATTTCACTCTTGTAACAACCTCATGAAGTAGGGTCATTACTATTTGTGACTTGCCCAGGATCACACAGTGCAGGAGGCAAATCCAGACCATCTGGCTCCCCAGACCCCATTCTTAACCCTCCCATACCTGCTAGGCCCTCAGCAATGCTGACTGGGGAAGCGCCTACTGTATGCAGGACCCTGGGTCAAAGTTCACCAAGCACTATTGTGGCCCCCACATTTTAGGCTCCGACCAAACTGCATTTCCAATTCCAGCCCATGTGGAATTGTGCGTTGGCTGGCAAAGGCTTGCATGGGTTTTGGTTCCCTCTTTACTGCCCTGGAGACTTTGTGAACATGTGGGCTACCCACCCCTCCTGTCATCTCCTCTCTCCTGTATCCCCCTCCCCCTCGCACTGTGCCTGAGTCTCCAAAGTGAATAAGCAGAGTGTTCGGGTGACCCTCTTGGAGACCCCTCCTAGGTTCTAATCAGTGAGATTAACTTGGCAGGCATCTGAGCATGGCAAAGTTGATTAGGTATTTCAATCATGGCACCTAGAGTTAGGAAGTATAAATAGAGAATTCTCTATCAGGAAGAGAAATGCAAAACAAATCCACCATACCCACCAGGTTCTGGCTGCAGCTCAAGGAGAGCTTGACCCAAGAATTGGACCAGAGTCTTCCGGAGACTGGGATCTCGGCTGCTCAAGCCCCTCCTCCACCTGTGCAACCTCCCCAGCACGATGTCATCAAGGCCACACCCCCCTTGCTAGGAGAATCTGAAGGAAGGATGTAAACAAAAACAAACCAGAGAAAGTTGCTAAATTTTTTATCCGGTGTCCAGCACCGAAGACAGAGTGAGTAATTTTCATTATTGCAAAATGCTGAGTGCAAAGTAACGTCATTATGTTGCAACTCTCCTCCTCTCCCCTGTTCTCCTGCCAATGCTCCTCAGGGCCATCCATCTGCAGTGTGGGAGAAATTTTCTTCTAGAACTAAGTAATTGGCAGAGTGCCCCTTGGGTGTCCAGGGCTGCCAGGGCACTGTTTCAGGGCCACTGGGGACCTCGGATGTCAGCGTGCCTTTACATTAGCAGCAGCCTCTGCACAATAATTTACTGAGATCTCCAAGGTGACCTCTATCACGTGAGCTCACCGTGCCGAGCGCTGCATTCCTCGTTCCATTATTTCAAGGGTCCCTCTTCCCCCTTCTTGCCTACTTTGTATGCACTGACACAAAACTCATAATTTGCCAAATACACGATACTCTAACTCCTGGGCCCTTGTTCAGATGAGTTAGTGTTTGAAGGTTTTCTTCTTTTCCTTCTTCTTTTTAAAAATTATTGCTCCACAGTAGAAGAAGTCATTGGGAAAGCTTTTTACGGAAACTACATCAGCTCACCCCACCCAGGTGTCTAACCCTAGCTCTGCTAGTAACTTTGTGACCGTGGGTCGATACCGAGCCTTTCCAAACCCATTCTTCCTTGGCTGAAAGAGACTCATAATAACATGTGCCTAACAGATTGGCTATAAAAATTAGAAATAGTATGTGTAAAACGCTCTGTAATGTAACACACTGCCCTGTACTTGGGACATACTTAACACATGGTAGCTAATCCTGCTGTTATGGTTATTGCTAATAAAACTCCCCCTCATCTGTAGCATGGCAAGGGTTGGTTACCTCTCCGTGCCCTACCAATGTGACAAAAATACAGACAACAGAGGTGGTGATTAGCCTCTGTTCCCCTTCTCTCCAGCCCCCATCCATTCTCCACCCTTCGCTGCTCAGCCTTCGACCCTGGAGGCTGATGCTCTGCCTATGTCGGCAGGGCTCCATGCTGGCCGCTGGCCACCTCTGTTCCAGTCTGGCCAACAGGGGAGCCAGCAGGAGGACAGAGGGGAGAGGGGTAGGACTGACTGGGGACAGAGTGCGTTGTTCCTACTGCCACTGGGGTTCAGGCAGCTCTGTCGCCCTGACCCTTCAGCCTCAGGGTGGCAATGGCTTATCTCCGTTGCCAGTCTCAGGGGGCCTCAAATCCTGCTGCTTCCCTAGTCTCTGTTCACATCTTTTTAAGTGGGCCCTTCATTAAAGTCTCCCAGTTGAATTTTGTTTCCTGCCAGACCCTGCTAACTCACCACATCGCTATGACAACCCCCTCGGGGGAAGATGTATGAAAACGATTAATGGGAATGGTGCAAAGGAGAGCTAGCTTGGAGTCTGGCCCCAAATGACTTTGTCCTAAATTGCAACTTTGAGACCTCGGCTGGATTAAGTGAAAGCAAATGCAGACCAGGCCCTTGTCCCACACGAGGTGGCTAAGGCTTTCAGGAATGTAGGTTCTCTGTAAGAGCAAAATGGTGCATCAACACAGATGCTCAACAACAGGGGACTGATTAAGAAGCAACTGCTGTGGACACAGGATGGCGTGGCAGCTGGCCTCCAACATGGCCCCAAGTGAATTTCATCTCCTTGGATTCACACCTTATATAGTCCCCCCGAAAGAACAGGGCTGACCTATGTGACCAATAGAACACTGCCCAGTGACAGCATGTGGCTTCCAAGGCCAGCTCATAGAAAAGACACAGCCTCTGCCTCCCTGTCTCTGCCAGACCATTCACTCTGGGGGAAGCCAGCCACCATCTGCGAGGGCACTCAAGCCGTCCAGTGCAAAGGCCGTGTGCAAAAGCCCGGCTTTGACAGCCACGTGAGGGCTCCACCTTGGAAGTGGGTGCTCCAGCTTCGGTCCAGCCTTCAGATGACGGCAGCCCCAACCAACATCCTATTCAGCCCAAACTGGAGACCCCAGACCAGAACTGTCCAGCCAAGCCAACTCCCAAATCCCTGACCCACAGAAATCGTGAGCGATAATGATTAGCGTTATTTTAAGCCACTAAGTTTTAGGCTGATTTGTTACATCAATAGATAACATATACATGGAAACATCACACAGAGGTAAACGTCTTATTTTGAAACAATACTTAGCAAAGTAAAAAAATGTTCACAATCTATTAAGCGCGAGCAAGATACAAGATGTGATTCTATTTTTGAGAAATGTGTATTTTTATATATTCATCAAAAAAGACTCTAAGAAGATAAATTTAAATGTTTACAATAATTATAGAGGAATTAAAATCCTCCTAATTTTCTTTCAGTCTTTCTGTGTTTTCCAAAATGATCACTTTCATCTGAAAAAAGTATACTTGAAAAATAGCTTTCCTGGTATATTTTTAAAAATGAAAATTTGTTCTGCGTTGAGTGAAAATGTTTAGTTCTGGTTTTCAGGAGGAGCCTGTTGACTTCCATCAGGAAACACAAAGACGATGCCCACCTCGCAGGCTGCCCCGGGCTCTTTTTCTATCTCATCTTGCCCCTCCCCCACTCACCTGGCTCCTGCCTCACCCAAGCTAGATCGAGCCCTACTTGACAGCAACGCAGCAGCAGACAGCCCAGGGTGGCCTCCAGAGAATCTTGGAGGTGAGAGAGACCTTCAGGAGGCTCCACTTGCAACATCATGACAATAGGTTCTTATTGAACACTTCCCGTGACGGGGAGCTCACCTCCATGAAAGGCAGCCTGTCAGTTGGCCAGCTCAGAGTTAGAAATGTCTCAGTGAGGGTGAATGGGTGTTCTTATTTAACACACATGGAGAGAGTAGCTGGTCTACAAACTCCACGGCAGCTGACATGCTGTGTCCTTAGCACCTAGCATGGTACCCAGCACCGAGTAGCAACTTAAGAGGTATGTGCTGAATGCATGACTGAATAAATGAATGGACGAATGAATAAGCAGCACTTGCCAGGCACTTTGGGATCTGGGAACTCAGCGCTGAGTGCTGAGTCCGACACATGCTGTCCTGGCCTTCGCTGAGCTCGGAGACTGGCAGGGAGATGGGCGCACAGGAAATGACTGTGTCGTCACCACTATGATGAAGGTGAGCTCCAGGGTCTCCTCACCAGCTGCCTGCGCTGGCAGCGTCCTGCACTCAGGGATCAGAAACTGGTCAGGAGGGCCCGGCACAAGCAGAGGGCTAGAGAATGTGATGCCACCATCGAGGCCCCCAGAGAACACGTCTGCGGAAGCCACGGTGACAACCAGCTTGACTGCAGCAGAGTGAAGGCCAGAGGCGGTGGCCTTGCTGGAAGGCACACCCCAATCTGCAAGTAGTCCTGTGCCCCTGTAGGGTAAAGAACCTGCCCCGTCAACTCATCTGCTTCAGTGCTCTTGCTATTTCTTATTTGGAGTTTGTTTATCCTTTCATTTCCTAGTTTAATTTCCTTTTAATAAAGCTCTAATCTTGTCTTGGCTCACCTAATGGGAAAAGGGATTAGTCCACAGCTAAGCCAGGGGCAGGGTGGAAGGCAGGCTCTGGGCCCTTGGTGGCCAGGCCCCGTTGGTGAGGGGGAAGGGGCTGGGGAAGGGCCCCCAGAGCCCAGGCATACAGACAGCAAACTCAGGAGGTGCCAAAGTGAAGACAACTGCGGTGCCCACCCCCACCTGCGGGTCACTTGTCCTGCAAGCCCAGCTGTGCTTCCAACACAAACATCGCCTCCAAGGCAGAGGCAGGAGGCCTGAACTCCAGGCCCGGCCCGGCCCAGCCCCAGGGCTCTATGTTGGCCAGTTCTTTAACTTCCTGAGCCTGTTGCCTCACCTGTGTGATGGGGATGACAATCAGAGAGCCCACGTCAGCGGATTATTGCAAGTACCTAGCACAGAGTGAGCACGCCCAAACCACGGTAACGATAATTAGTAATTTAAAGTAGCATACGGCTTGCGGTGGTGGGTCTATCCTCGAGTGTTCCTGCAGCTCAGCTGTGGGCCCGTTCCAGCAGCCAGGGCTGGTCTCTGCAAAGGCTACCAGTCTGCCCCACTCTGTCGCCCGCACTCAGGCCTCTAGGGGGTCTAATGCCAACCGACTTTCAAGGGCCAGATCTGAGTCGGTGGTCCAGATGTTCTTCCCCTACCTCCACCGGTCAGTCTGCCACCTTATTCCAAGACAGAACCACCCCAGGAGGAGTTTGCCTGCCAGGGCCACACCGCTTTGCTGCGTACAGTCAGGTCCAGGATTCAGACCCAGATTCCGAACCCAGGCTTTTCCCCCTCCTCCCCAAAGCTGCTGGGAGCCTTTAAAACCTGAAGCAGGGATGCCCGTCAGACACTGGCTTGGAGGGATGCCCGGGCAGCGCCACGTCAGCTGCAAGGAGCCCAGGTGTCTCTTGTTGGCAGGTGGGAGTGAAGCCGCCCCGCCTAGGGAGGGAGAGTCTTGGCCACACGTTAGACACTGGAGGCAGGAAACAGAATCTGGCCTTGGTGAAGGATGGAACCAAGGAGAAGCCACATAAAAGATGACTGAGGAAAGACATGACTGGGGAGGTCCTTGCTTGTCATCGTAAGGAGTGGAGAGTCAAAAGGCAGTCTGAGATGAAATGCAGCAGAAGAATGGGCCTGGGGGCCCACCCAGGTGCATGAAAGGTGAGGGAGTGTCTAGAAACTTCTATAAACAGATATTTAGGGGGCACACTCAGGGCAGGTGGTAACCGCAGGGAACTCGGTGATGAGGGAGTGGAAGCCTTTCTCAGGAGGACGCAGCTCTCCATTCTGTGAGCCGTTCCAAATCCTGCCAGACAGCTCCTTGCAGAAACCCTCCTAGGAAAGCAGCCTTCACTAGCAGGCGGCAAAGGTGAGGACACCTAAGGGTTCTCTTTCTTTGCTAACCGCACCCCTGACCTCCAGGGAAAATAAGAAAAGTCAAGTTGCTTCCTCTTGCAGTTCCAGAGGAATAAAATGTGATGGTCTAATGATCAGATGGCAGCCAAGAAATGTTCTGAACTGCTCCCTTCTTGCCCTGGGTTGAAAAGGTGAAGTCTTGGCTTTCCGGGAGCCAGTCAACTCATTCAAGAGACCCAGACCAGATCCTTGGGCACAACTGACAGTTCCATCCCTGATCTAGATAGAATAAGCTATTTCAGAGAAAGGAATTTTTTAGATAAGAAAAAGTTCTCCAAGTACCATTAATGACAACAAAAACAACAAAAAGTCATGAAAACTGTGTGTGTGTGAATAGAAAGTCTCAGAATGTTCTCTAAGTTCCCAAAACGGAAATTCCCTAAACATCTCCAGGTTGTTTAAAAGAGCATATGGAAGGAAATCTAACTTGTTCCTGGTGATGCCACATCGGCATGCTAACCTGCACGCGGGCGCCTGGGCCGTCCCGCGGTGCAGAGGGCGACTTGGGTTCAGAAGTGTGGGGAGGAATCCCATTTCTGCTGCTGCCTCAGGCGACCCTCCAAACTTCTGCTTCCTCATCTAGACAATGGGTGAGGAACAGCAGTTTTTGAGAAGTAAATGAAATGTGTCAAAACCCGCATGTAGATGCATCAAACGCAAATCAAAACCTCCATGAGATACTGTCTAAGCCCAGTTAAAATGGCTTTTATCGAAAAACCAAAAAGTAATGAATGCTGGCCAGGATTTGGATAAAGCGGAAGCCTCGTACGCTGCTAGTGGGAATGTAAATTAGTACAGCTACTATGGGGAACAGTATGAAGGTTCCTGAAAACACTAAAAATCGAACTAGCGTTTGACCCAGCAATCCCACTGCTGGGTGTATATCCAAAGGAAAGGGAATCAGTGCCTCGAAGAGATATCTGCATTCCCGTGTTCATTGCAGCACTATTCACAATAGACAAGATATGGAATCAACCTAAGTGTCCATCAATGGATGAGTGGCTAAACAAAATGTCGGTGGCTCACACCTGTAATCCTAGCACTCTGGGAGGCCGAGGCGGGTGGATCACTCAACGTCAGGAGTTCGAGAAAATGTGGTACATATACACAATGGAATATTATTCACCCAGTAAAAAGAATGAAATCCTGTCATTTGCAACAACATGGATGGAACTGGAGATCATTGTGTTAAGTGAAATAAGCCAGGCACAGAAAGACACATCTCTCACGTTCTCACTCATATGTGGGGGCTGAAAAAGTGGATCTTACGAAGATAGAGAGTAGACTGGTGGTTACCGGAGGTTGGGAAGGGGAATGAGGGGGCGGATGAAGAGAGGTTGGTTACTGGATACAAAAATACACTTAGAATGAATCAGATATAGTATTTGGTAGCACAATAGTCAGTGACTATAGTTAACAATAATTTATTGTATATTTCAAAATAACTAGAGTAGATTTGGAATGTTTCCCAAAAAAAGGAAATGATAAATTTTGGAAGCGATGGATAGCCCAATTACCCCAATTTTATCATTACACATTGCACACTTGCATCAAAATATCACATGTACCCCACAAATATGTATAATGATCATCATAAAAATAAAGAAATACATAAGATAAAATGTCAACAATACACAAAACAAAAATAAAACCAAAAACTTACATGTAGTGGGCACTTAATTGGTGTGATAATTTTTTCCATAAAACGCTTCTGAATGTAATCAATAGTTGAAAATAAACCTTAATATTTATGCAACCTTAACTTGACTACAAAACTAGTTGCATAATTTCTTGATTTCTAAAACTGTATTTTTGCTTTATTGTTTTAATTAGAAAAGTAATAAGCATTGTAAAAAATTCTAAATCTCTAAAATAAATTTGAAAAGTAAAAATCACCTATAATCCAACCACCCAGACACAGGTTTGAGATTTTGTTACGTATCTTCCCAGGGATCTTAAGAAATGCGTAGGCACTCTCTCTGTCTTCACAAGGATAGAATTATTCTATGCATGTTGCTTTGTAATCTTTACTCATTTCTAATGTTGCAAGGGCATGTTTTCATGTCATAGGTCCACACATAGCTCCACATTCTAAAGGCTGCCACAGTATGGATATACCATCCTCTATTGAACTAATTGTTGCCATATGATATTTTGGTTATTTTTAATTTCTCTTGACTATGAACAACATTGAGGTGAGTATCTACATACCTGTACACTTTCCCAGCAGGGTTTCTTATCAGTGGCACTAATGACATGTAGGACCAGATAATTCTTTGTTGTGGGGCTGGCCTGGGCACTATAGGATCTTTAGCGGCATCCCTGACCCCTACCCCTAGATGCCAGTAGCAGCTCCCCAGCTGTAACAACCAAATCACCAAATGCACCTCCCCGGGTGGGTGGGGTGCAAAACGCTCCCTGATTGAGCACCACTGCTTTAGGATAAACTCCTAGAAGTGGAATGTCCAGATCAAGGGGATTCCTGATTTTTCATTGTTACCTGTTGCTAAATTGCCCTCCAGAAGGCTGAGTGCCCCAGCCAGGCCTGGAGAGCCACCCTCCTCTTCCTTTTTGCTAGCATGAAGGTGAGTAGGGTCAGCCCAGTTTCGTTTTGTAATTAAACAGATTTTTTTTAGCAGTTCTAGGTTTATAGAAAAATTGAGGAGAAGGTACAGAGAGTTCCCACATACCCACTGACCCCTCTACCCCCAGTTCCCTATCAACATCTTGCATTGGTGTGATACATGGGTTATAATTGATGAGCCAATATCAATATTAACTAAAGTGCACAATTTACATTAGGGTTCACTTTCTGTGTGAGGTCATGTATCCACCATTACAGTACCATACAGTGTAGTTTCGCTGCCCTAAACGACCCCTGTGCTCTGCCTTTCATCCCTCTCCCCACCCTCAGAAACCGTGGCAAACACTCATCTTTCTACTGTCCCCATAGATATTTATTGCCTTTTATAGAATGTCATATAGTTGGAATCACACAGTATGTAGCCTTTTCAGATTGGCTTCTTGCACTTAGTAACATGCATTTAAGGTTCCTCCAATATCTTTATGTGGCTCGATTGCACATTTCTTTTTAATCGCTGAATAATATTCCATTTATGGATGTAGCATAGTTTATTTATCCATTCACCTGTTGAAAGACACCTTGATTGCTTCCAAGTTTTGGCAATTATGAATAAGCCTGCTATACACATTTGTGTGCAGACTTTTGCGCGCACGTAAGTTTTTAACTCATTTGAGTAAATACTAGAGTGCAATTGCTGGATCATACGCCATGTTTTATAAGAAATCGCCAAACTGCCTTCCAAAGTGGCTGTACCATTTTGCATTCCCGCCAGCAATGAACGAGAGTTCCTGTTGCTCCACATGCTCACCAGCATTTGGTGTTGTCAGTGTTCTGGATTTTACCCATCCTAATAGGTATGTAGTAGTATCTCGTTACGTTTTAATGTGTAATTCCCTAATGACATACAATGTGAAGCATCCTCTCACCGCTTATTTGCCATCTGTATATCTCCTTTGGTGAGATGTCTTTTCATATCTTTTATACTCTTTTCACTGTGTTGTTTTCTTATTGCTGCATTTTAAAAGAGTTCTTTCTATATTTCAGATACCAATCCTTTATCAGATATGTTTTGCAAATATTTTCTCCCATTCTATGGCTTGTCTTTTCTCTGAACAGTGTCTTCTGAGGAGCATACATTTTTTAATTTTAGTAAATCTAACATCAATTTTTTCTTTCATGGATTGCACTTTTATGTTGTATCTAAAAATGTATCACGGCCAGGCGCGGTGGCTCGTGCCTGTAATCCTAGCACTCTGGGAAAATAAAATAAATAAATAAATAAAAAAGTAAAAAAGTATCACCATACCCAATGTCACCTACATTTTCTCCAATGTTACCTTCCAGGAGTTTTATCATTTTACATTTTATGTTTGGGTCTATGATCCATTTTGAGTTAGTTTTGTGAAAGGTGTGAGGTCTGTGTCCACATTCATTTTTAAAATTTCCTACTTTTAAAAAATTACCAGTGAGGTTGGGCCTCTTCATCTTTTAATTGACATCTGTCTTCTCCCCTAAATCACCTTGGTGTGTTCTTTGCTTTTTTATCATGCTGTTCACAATCAGCTAACTACATTTTTTTGAGACACAGTCTCACTCTATTGCCTGGGCTAGAGTGCCGTGGCGTCAGCCTGGCTCACAGCAACCTCAAACTCCTGGGCTCAAGAGATCCTCCTGCCTCAGCCTCCCGAGTAGCTGGGACTACAGGCATGCACCACCACGCCTGGCTAATTTTTTCTATCTATTTTTAGTTGGCCAATTAATTTCTTTCTATTTTTAGTAGAGATGGGGTCTCGCTGTTGCTCAGGCTGGTTTCAAACTCCTGATCTTGAGCGATCTGCCCACCTTGGCCTCCCAGAGTGCTAGGATTACAAGCATGAGACACCGTGCCGGCCACTACATTTTTTTTTTGTCATTTAAAACTTGTTTTTACCAATATATTGAGGTATAATTTACATACAATAAATTTTACCCATTTTAAGTGTACAGTTTGATAAGTTTTAGTAAAGTAAGGTAGTAGAAGGACAGTAATCACTACAGCTACCACCACATCCAAGTTTTAAAATCTCTCCCATCATGTCCCTGCGGCCAATCATCGTCCTGCCCCAGGCCCAGGCAGCAACTGACCTGCTGTCACCACAGCTTTGCCTTGTCCAGAATTCCACGTAAATGGGGTTCCACAGTTTATAGTTTTTGGGGTCTGGCTGTCTTCATTTAGCAGAATGTTGCTGAGGTTCATCCTCATCGCTACACGTCTCAGTAGTTACGCCTTTTTAACTCCTGAGCAGTATGCTACTGTGTGGATATACCCCATGTGAAGTATCCATTCACAAGTCTGTGGACATTTGGGTTGTTTCCAGTTTGGGGCCTTTATCAATAATGAATATTCGTGTACAGTTTTTGTGCTGTGATCAGCTGTTTTAAGTATTCTGCCACGTATTCGACCTGTAAAATACAAGCATGTCCTGTTCTAGTCCAAGGTGTGTGAGCTGACACCAAAAGTGTCGATACGGGGAACGTGGCTCCAGACCTGTATTTCCAAGCACATCAGTCAGAAGTTCCTGCCACATGCTCTGTAGACTCCAGGATGGCATAAAATGTTAACTAAGGTCCTAGAAAGACACACGCAATGCTGAGAACCCCAGTCCCTGGAAGCCACCAAGCCACAGAGGAACAAGACCAGGAAATGCACTTTACACTGACATTTCCAAGCTTCCCACTCCCAAACTGACATTTCTAGAAAAGACATGCTCAGCTTGGGTGCCAGAAGAAAAGTCATGCACGCCGTTTTTGGGATCTGTGCCTGCCACTGGTATTTGGGATTTGTTAAACTCAAAAGCCACTGCTCTTTGAAAACTGCCTATTCCTTTCGGGTTTTAGGAAGCAGAAAAACCAACTGAAAACTAAAATTACAGCCAGCGAAAGGAGTTGCAGGACCTGGACCCGTTCAGATAAAGAAACTCCTTCCGTAGATGAGCGGCACGTGTTCAGCAGAGATTTCCACCAAAGCGACACGGGATGAGGAACTTGAGACAAATGTCCCGCGCCCAGTCCTCTTCAGAGTGACGAGGCCCACACAAGGTGATTCCTGGCAGAAATGTGAGCCTTACCTCACACACACCCTAACTACCCACCGCCCCAAACGCCCTACCTTTCCCTTTACCAGGAGCGTAGTGGGTGCTGCCTGCACTTCCCACCCCAGCTCCGGCATGGAGGGCTGTGTCCAGGCTGGGACATAAGGTCGCCCTGGTGCCACACCTGCTGCCAACGTCATCACACTTTAGTCAGGTAACTTCCCCACTCTTTTTTACTTCAACCTATGTAAGAATACATTGCACAGCTTCACACACACACACACACACACACACACACACACACACACACACACACACATCCATACACGCATCTGCTAAATGAAACAAAAAGTTTTATCAGACAATACTTCTATCCTTCCACATGCAATGTCTTCTGATATTTCCTACTTTGTTCTCTTTTCTTTCTCTCCTCCTCCTCTAGCTCCTTCTTATTTTTCTTCTCCCTTCCTCCTTTGCCTCCTTTCTCCCTTCTTGCAAAGTTGGTTTGGACCCGCTAGACTGATGTTAGGACCTCCTGATGGGTCACAGCACACAGCCGGTCAATCACTGCACTGGTGCAGTGCCTCCTTGAATCATGCTGAGCGCCAGGACCTGTGTGACAGGTACCAAGGAGATGGTGACGAACCCCGCAAGGAGTCCCTGTCCGCGTGCAGGTTCCAGTCTGGCAGGACCCAGACCTAGAAAGAGAAGTGCAGGGAGCTTGTGACGAGGACACAAGGATCTGCGGGGAGGAGGACTGTGGAAACAAAGGGGAGAAGGGAGGAAGTGACAGCTTTGCTGATCCCTGCTGGGCAGGAACCAGGCAGCCCATGTGATGTCCATGACTGGGTGAGTTGGAGGGCAGAGGGAAAAGAATTCCACTCAAAAGGAACAGCAGATGCAAAGCCTCTGAGTTAACAAGATGCAAGTCACAGTGAGGGCCGAGAAGAAGCCACTTTGAGAGCCAGGGCGGAGGGCAGGCAGGGGCTAGCCGAGGGGGGCCCTCACGGATCTTGCCAGAGATTTTGCATTTTATTCTAAGGGCAACAGCAAGGAAGCTATCGAAAGGTCTTAAATAGATTTGAATCTGGATACAGTTTGGGTGTTGTGTAGCCAAGGGACTTTTTTAAAAGCAAGATTAAGTTTAGTCACTAAGTACTTATGCTTACAGGGGATTACAGTGTTTCTTACAGAAACCAGGCCCAAGACCATCTATTCTAGGACAGCTGAGCAAAAATAAAAATACTTCTTTCTAAAAGGAAAAGATATTATAATAGGAGGAATAGAAGTTGCAGTAATAGCTGACTTTGCCGTCTGCCTTCTATATATTGATCACGTTCTAAGTGCCCTACACTGATTAGCTCGTTAAATTCTTATGAGAATTCCATGAGCTAGATACTATTATCCAATTTTACAGATGAATAAACTGAGGCACAGAGAGGTTAAGGGACTTGTCTAAGGTCACACAGCTGGTAAGTGGCAGTGCCAAGAGTCACATCCAGCCTCTTAAACATTATATAATACCATTAAATAAGTAAATACACAAAAATCAAGTGCTACAGAAGTAAAGGGGGTGGTTCTTCTTGACACTTCACCTGAATTGGCCATGAAAGGCGTCAGAGAGTTAGAGGGTGCCAGAGTACACCTAACGGGACAAGGACTTTCAGAGGAACACTGGGTTCCATAGAGGCTGGCAGAGAGAACCTGGAAAACAAACGTAGGGAAGGTGTAAAGGGCTGAGACCTGGAAAGCTTCTCTGGTTCAGCCTTCTCACTCCAAGCTGCAGGCCTCCCCCGTTCTTCCCTGGAAAGCAAAAGGGGCGTGCACGATGTTTCAAGTCAGAAAGTGACACGCAGTCTGGCCACAGCAGAAGGTGGTAGGGTTGGAGGGAGAAGCAGGGCAGGATCCCTGAAGACAACTGAGCACCACAGAGGCCAACGGCCTGGGTCTGGATGCCGCCTCCACCACTGCCCCACAGGACAATCTGGATCAGAGATCTCTAGGCCTCAGTGACCACATCTGTAAAATGGGGATGATTGTGGTCACAATCCATAGTAGAACCTTCCGGCAAGCTCTCGGCACAGAATATACACTCAGTTAACTCTATTATGACTATTATTAAATGGTACTGGGTTCAGCAGCCCATCCCGCCCGGAACGAAAACCACACGGGCTGAACAATGACGTTCACTAAGGCAGTGTTGCATTGGCCTGGGAGCTGCCTTTCAGTTTTTTATTTTTAATTATTATGGATGCGTAATCGTCGTACGCACGGGGAGCTATTGAACACAGAGCACTTGATCACCGGCAGCTGCTTCTCCGCCGAGCGATTACCAAGCCACACCCTCCCCAATTCACATCTGCAGATGAAGCCGGCGCTGGCGAACTCCTCCCCCATTAAAAGAGAGAAACAGGGATTAATAAAACTCAGTTGAGATCGGGGACAGCAGATGCGGCCAGAGACGTGTCCTACGGCAGTGTCATTCCACCAAATGTCGGGAAACCGTGGCGCCGTCAGCACAGTCATTTTCAGTCTTGTTCAAAGACATTATCCAGCTGAACTGGATTTGCCAGGTGCTCCCGCTGCTGTCTGCCTCCTGAGCTCTCTTCCCGACCCCCCTGTGATGAGATGATTGCTTGTAAGACAACGGGCAATTACATCCTTTTCAGAGTCTGAGCATACATTAAAAGAGCAGAAGCCTTGAACTTGTGCCACCGGATGACCAGGTAGCATTTGCAACAGAAGGGGCTCTAACTAATCATGTAGGGGTGAAAATGCACTTTTTATCCCTGGAAATGTGTAGATCCCACCCCCTCCCCACGCTGTCTTTGATGGACTTTTGCTACATGCCAAGTACAGACGTGGAGGGCCCTCCGTGGGTTACCCTGGGCCGACATCTGGAGCTCAGTTGTCACCCAACGAAAGGCTTTTGTGACAAACGAAACTTCAAAGGGGACTGGAGGTGGGTACAGAGGCAGGACAAGTCTTCACTTCCAAATTGCTCCGGCTGTCCGGAGAAAGGCCTTCCAGCTTTCCCTCGTTCCTTCGCGCCCACCCACACGCCTTTCGTCCCTGTTTGCTCTCTTCCATCTCTCTCCCCCTCCTTCCCTCCCAGGGACAGGGCGGCCGACCCCACACGTGCCCAGCCCTGACAGTGGACGCGCCTTAAATTCTGCAGCCGAGGGGCCTCCCCGCCGCACCCTCGTCCTGGCCCGCTCCCTCCCTCCTTGCCCTGTTGCTTGATGAATGACTGAATGGATGAAAGAGTGGTCATGTGCACAACCTCAGGAAACAGAGGGAGCCAAAGCATCTTGCTGAGGAGGGTGGCGATCTGGTTTTCAGCCAAAGGTGTGGGTTTTCAAGAGGCCAACGCCTGATCTAAGACAAGTCAGGAGGAAGCAGGCAGGCCAGGGATAAAAACAAGAGTGGCGAAAGAGAAGTCGCCCACCCAGTCCCAAAGGAGGGGAGACCCCTCTCGACACCGGAATGAGGTGGCCTCCGGGTGAGTAAAGGGCCCTGTCGCAATCAGCTAGCAAGTACATATTTGACATAAAACAAAATGACCCCAAGAAGTTATAAGAGTGAAACTACACAGAAGCTGAAGAGAGGAGAGCCCCCGAGGAGGGGTTTGGAAACGGTGCAGGACGTGCAGGGCACGTGGCAGAGGACGGGCTATGAGCACGCGGTCCCCCGCAGGGCCCCTGCGTCATCTGGGAGACCTGTGGCTGCACCAGTCCCGCTTCCCCTGCGTCCCTCTCACGGGCTGTAATCCAGTCCCAAGGGGCTGATTCCAGGCGACAACCTCTGGATTCCTGGGAAAGATGCAACCGCCTCAGAGAGCCTGGACCGTCAAATGGCAGCCGCCAATCACAAACTGCCGTTCACTTCCCAAGCGCCTACTGAGTGCCTACCACGCGCTGGGATGAGAGAGATTCCACCCTGTCCTTGTGGGACTTCCAGTCCAGGAGGGAAGAAATGTTAACAAATCATTTGCTGAAAAATTCACCATCATCACAGCTTGAATATAGATGACAAGCCCCACGAGGACAGGGATGTGTATTTGTCATCACAAGTGCCCCAACAGAGCCCAGCACATAGTAGGTGCTCAATACATATTTGCTGAATGAAGTGCCACAAAAGAAAAGCGAAGGGCAGGGGAGAGTAGGGGAGAGCACACGAGGGGGCCTAAGCTAGCTGGGTCCCCAGGGAGGAATGCGGAGGGTGCTCCGGGCAGAGGGAACAGTGAGTGGGGTGGGGGCGCTAATAGGATGGAAGATGCCCCTGGGGGCCGCAGGGACGTGCCAAATCACGCTGAGCCACGTGCCGGGATCCTTCTGATGCCCGACCAAAAAATCAAATTCTACAGTAAGACAGAGGAAGAGGAGCGTGCGCGGGCCTTTCCCGCACCGTTCTCATCCCTGTTCCAACACCGCTAATTAAAGTCATTTGAGTGTATATATATTCAAAGAATAATGTATGCCTTCTTTTAATTGCTTAATAGAAGGCAGTGAAGAAATCATGAATTATTACCCCAAATGGGACATTTGTCAAGGAAGAATTACGAGCCAGCGCTTGCTGGTGCTCATTTTGAGCCCAGGAGCAGGCGAAAGTCTCAAGCATTAGAAAGAGGACACAACAGAAAGCCGGGGACAGCCCCCGCGTCCGGCTTCCTGGCAAAGCCGGGCGGCTCTGGTGGCTCATTCGCTTATTCCCGGATGGAACAGCCGTCCCCCTCCCTGCTCAGGAGCACCCTTTGAACCGTGAGCGAGGGCCTCAGCCTGACAAAGTGGACGGTAAAGAGAAGAGTGTCCCAGGGCCCCTGGGAACCACCGGCGTTTCAACACCGCCGTCCCTCGGCCCCTGCAGGAGGACCACAGCCAATGCCATTTCCCAGCGCGAAGGCAGCTCCTTAATGTCAGCGACAGCGTCAGTGTTCCAGGCAGCCAGTGGGCTGCTTGTGGGCTCCCGAGAGGAGCGAGAAAGGGTGGGCGCGGCCCGTGGGCACCGTCGCCAGCCCAGGTTGGGGCGCAGCTGAAGGACTGAGGGACCCGGGGTCATTCCAGATAACGGCCAAACTTGGGAGAGGACTTAACACCGTCACCTAAACTAGGGGACATATTACGCAAGTGATTTCTGGAGGCTCCCCTCCCCCAAATCAACCCGACAACTTGCCGATTTCTGAAATGCCACAGTTCGAGAATCTTTTCTTTGATGTGAAGCTCTAGGACCCCTAACGCCTCGTAGCCAATTCTTGGAGGGCCAGACTCCTCCTGTACCCCCTCCCGTCATGCCCTCAGTCAGCGCTTCCCTGGCATGGGATTCAACCTGAGCTGGGCGCATCTCCCGGGAGCAACCCGGGGGCAGGGAAGCTTGGTCTCTTCAAATTCGAGTCTTCTGCACGGAGCACAGGG
>CAUYRT010009011.1:0-48417 GCA_963574885.1 Lepilemur ruficaudatus | reverse complement strand
ATTTTCTCCCCTCTCTTTCACTACCTGGGTAAAAAATAAGAGAAAAAGTCTATTAAGACAAGAGCTCTAGGAGGCCAAGGCAGGAGGATCGCTTGAGATCACGAGTTTGAGATCAGCCTGAGCAAGAGCGAGACCCCGTCTCTACCAAAAAAACAGAAAAATTAGCCGGGCATGGCGGCGTGTGCCTGTAGTCCCAGCTACTGGGGAGGCTGAGGCAGGAGTTTGAGGTTGCTGTGAGCTAGGCTGACACCACCGCACTGTAGCCCAGACAACAGAGCGAGACTTTATCTAAAAAAAAAAAAAAAAAAAAAAAGATGACAAGAGTTCAAGAAGATGTTGAATTCAGAGGTTGGTTACTTAATATACCCAGTATGAAGAACTAAACATCAACATGACACATGACAGGAGAGATACAAAGAATGAGGCAGGAGGAGGTAAACTCCGAATCCAGCAATCTAGAGCCCTGCCCAGTGTTCAAAGCCTCTCAGCTGACACATGGGAGAGGAGGGCTCACCATCTCCTGCCTGTGGAAGCTGCGGAACAGGCAGAGAGAGGCAGAGTCCTCGCTGCCAACCTGCAGCTTGCTTGCCCACTGTGGAGGGGGTGGGCTGCCAGCGGAGAAGGTGCTCTCAGCCCCACCCAGCCCTGGCCCTCAGACTTCAGTCTCGGGGGATCACAGGAGCCTCTCTTTCACTCCCTCCCTTTGGCAAAGACTGCAGGTGTCATGGGGCCTGTGGAAGGCAGAAGAGTGGCCATCCCAAAGATGTCAACATTCTAATCTCCAGGACTTGGGAATATGTTTTCTGAAATGGCAAAAGGACTTTGAAAATGTGATTCCATTAAGGATCTTGAGATGGGGAGATTATCCTGGATGATCCAGAAGGGCCCAATGCAATTACAGGAGACAGGAGGGTCAGAGTTACAAAAGGAGATGTGATGATGGCAACAGAGATCAGAGAGACAGAGAGAGATTTGAAGATGAAAGAAGGGGCTGTGAGCCAAAGAACACAGGAGGTCCCTAGAAGCTGGAAGAGGCAAGAAGTAAGGCTTCCTAGGACCTGCATAAGGAAGGCAGTCTTGCCAACGCCTGAGTTTAGGACTCAGACCTCCAGAATTTAAGTTAATAAATTTGTGTTGTTTTAAACCACTAAGTTTGTGGTAATTTGTAACAGTAGTAATAAGAAACTAATATAGAAATAGACATCAAGCAGAAAGACCAGAAAGCAAGGGTGTACCCTTAAAGAGAAAAGCTTTTAGAGAGCAACCAGGCAAAACACACCAGGACCCTAGAGGAGTGTCTGTCCACAGGCTTTGCAGGACACCAGATGGAGGGAAGCGGTGGGGCTCTCTAGAAGTGGGTAGGGAAAATGAGGTCATCAATGTGCTAACCTAGTTGGCAAATTCACATCACATGACAGCATCCCAACTCTTCCAGCTTCTCAACTCTAGCTGGGATCCTGTGGCTAGAGTTAAGTTACTACCTCCTCTTCCTCCCCTTGGTAATTCAATACAGTAGCAAACAGGCTTGTCCTGTAATGACTCTAGCAGTGCCTTTCCTCTCTTCTTCAGGGCAAAAGACACAACATCCCTCCTTTACCTAATCTTAGGTTCTCCTCCATCTCCTCCATATTCCGTACAACTTCAGGCCCACATAAGCAACGCAGACACACACACAAACACAGGCTCGAGGGTTACAAACTTCTTGCAAGGCAAGTGGACTGCCAGGATGTTCACAGACACAATTGCTTTGTTCTTTGTCACTGTGGTTTTTTTGGTCTCCTAGTTTACTGACCAGAGGCTACAACGAATGTCCATAAAGGAAGTCAACACAGCAAGTCAAAAGATGATCTCAACAGTGCTGAGTCTGAGTTCACTCCTCAAGTTAGAAGGTACAGAGTGGCCACACTGTGTACTAGAGTGGACAACACCAAGCAAACCTTGGCAGAGCTCCCTCGTGATTTTCCTAGGTTGAGTCAATACAACCTGATTCAGTAGGTGGCGAGGCACATGAGGTTAAGGGATTATACATTTTGGAAGGGAAGAAAAGGAGCAACACTTTTGGGGAATTTTTACCTTATATTCACATACAGTCATATACCACAAAATGACATTTTGCTCAACCATAGACCACATGTATGACAGTGGTCCCATAAGATTATAATACTGCATTTTCCTGTACCTTTTTCAAGTTTAGATATGTTCAGATACACAAACAACTTACCACTGTGTTACAGTTGCCTACAGTATTCAGTACAGTCACATGCTGTGCAGTGTGTAGCCTAGGAGCAATAGGCTAGACCATCTAGGTTTGTGTGAGTACAGTCTATGTTGTTCATCCAATGATGAAATTGCCTAAGGATGCACTTCTCAGAATGTATCCCCATTGTGAATCCATGTGTGGCAGCACTATAGACTCCAGTTAAAGGAGATAATTTGAAATTAATCTCTCTAGTGCATTTTGAAATACAATGCCAGCGAATCTTTAGCATAAACAAATCTTCATTTAGAAAGTTTTAAGGATGAACTGGAGAGTTGTGTGGCTGCTTTTGAGTCCCTGCAATCATCACAGAGGCAGGGCTGCAGCCGTATCCCTCTCCCCTCACCTCTACCTAGTAGCACCTGATAGTGAAGGACCACGTGGGTTTCTGGTGTCTTTTTCGAGTGTAGAACAAGCAAGTGGAGCTCAGAGTAGCTTGTGTGAGGACTGAAGTGGTAAGAATGGGGAGGAGGATGGTTAACAGCCTGGGAAGGAGGCAGAAATGGCTCCCTTAGAGGCACCTGGCAGGTCTGAACCCAGGAATCATTCAACTTCAGAACCTGAGGAACTCAATGGCCATGGAGCCCTTCCCAGCTGAATCACTTACTCTCAGGGAGCCTGGGCAAGTGAATTAATTGTTTGAGCCTCCCTTCCTTTTCTGTAAAATGTATGGTCCATTTTAATCCTGTGAAGACACTCTGTAATATGTGTATTGCTGCATAAAATAGTAAGTGGTTATTTTTTTGTTCATAGACTAATAAGAAGAGGATGTGATTTGCTTAGAATCATGCTGACAATCAAAGGCAAAACAGAGTGGCTGGGAAAGGGAAGGGTTCAGAGGGTTTTAGAGCAGCTGTGTCACACATCAGGCCATATCATGCACCGCTGCATTGCTTCTCCTTTGTCACTTCCTCCTGTACCCCTGACCCTTCTCCTCAATTTCTAATCTGTTTCTTCTTTTTCTCAGGAGGATGCTCCTCCACAAATGACCCGCTCTGAGGTCCTTCAACCCAAGCTCTCTGAAGTGGGGAGGGTGTCATGGCTCTAGGATGAAGTAGGGTGCTGTGGGGCTGGCGAAAGTAGGCTGAGGCCCTGGACTCAAGCCCAGATGGTCAAGTATGTTCCTGTTCCTCGGTTTCCACAAGCAAAGAAAACTGCACTGAGCATTATAAGTCAAGAGGGTTTGCGTGTGGGGGAAGGAATGCCCTGTAGAAAGCTGAGAGCAACGCTGCTGCTCCTCTGGTCCAGTGAAAATGGAATTGTCCTTTGCTTCCTGCAGCCAGCAGCACACAAACAACCATAAACAACACCTGCTGGCCGGTGTGGCACTGAGATCCTGTGATACTGTCTGGCACAGGGTAAATGCTAAAGCTTGCTGAATGGAGGATGGATAGACGGATAAAGCTACGCGGAAAATATCACGGACGGTGCCCGTAGGAGCCACTGTGCTGTTCTAGGGCATAAACATCAGGGTTTTTTACATCATGGGACAGCCCCATGAACCAGGGCAGGCAAGTGCCTGTGATGCCAGAGTTGGGGGGAGGGAGGGTACATAACGCAGCTGCCCCTCCACAAGCAACACTCTCTGGTCTGACAGGGTAAAAGTTGGGATGGAGCCATCTGGACAGGGCTGGATTGGTTGCCACGAGAATAGTTGCTAAAAAGAATGAACCAGTTGGGGCTTTCCTTGTGGCCAACTCTTGACCGTAAAGTTAAGTATTTAAGACTGCAGCCTAGTGCCCACAGGCACGTTTCCAGCCTTGATGGGCAAGGAGGGCCAGGAATGACCTTAGAGATCCGGAAATTCATTTTGTATGTGTGTGAAGTAAGACCCTGGCTAAGAGAAGATTGGGATGGCCCCGATTCCCAGGGGCTGGTTCTGCCACTGCCCCCACCTCCCTTTCATCATGTACGCATTGCTCTGCCTTCCCTTGGCCCACTCCCACATCATCTCTCCCCGCTGCTCGTGCCAGTGCCACGTGGGACTCTGAGTCTGTCACCTGAGGATACTGGCCTGATCCCAACCCAGGTTGCTTTCTGGGCAGCAGGAAGTAAGATGCCAAGATGGCACAAGGGGAAGCCTAAGATGGCCACTCCTCAGAAACCAAGAAAGTTGCATCCTTTGCCCCCAGGGCTTTAGAGAAAGCATTCCGCACAGGGAGTTGCCTTTCTTCACCTTATGTCCCCTCTCACCAGCCCTCTTAATAAGTCACCGTCTCACGTTCCCTCCAAACTCCAGGAACTCCATTTGGATTTCTTGGTCCCGCTGGCTTGCACCTTTCTCAGGAGTGGGCTGGAGGCAGCTTGGAAAGGCGTGTTTTCCTTTAACATTTCCAGAACCAGGCCTTTCCTCCTGGTCTTTTCAGATAAGTGAAAACAGGCAGTAGCAAGGGGGAGAAATGTCCAGACTTGCCAAAGTCCATAAAGATGGACAGCTTAGAAGAGAGGGAAGAGCGAGCATAAGAAGCAACAGGGTGGGAGGGAGTGAGGGAGAAAAGAGCTGAGAGGAGAACACAGAGAGAAGGCCAGGACAGAAAAAGAGAAAGATGGAATGTACTAAGCAGACAGCTGCTGAAAAAGGAAGCAGTGACGCCACCTGGTAGAAATCAGAACGCCCTGTTCCTCTCCAGACCTTCAAAATAGGCACCCTTTCGGGATGGGCCAGAATGGAGCGCCCCAGCCCTCAGAAACAGCCATAAATTTCACCTGGGTCATAGGCCTGCCAGAAGGGTTGGTTTCTTAGCCTCACCTTTCCTTTTGCTGGGACGTGCACTCCTCTGCCCTCTGCCAGGCTCTGTCCAGCTCCCCCTGACTCCCTCCCCTCTGGGGCAGGAGCAAACGGGGCACAGGGAGAGCCACGGCCAGTCCTCCGGTGCCGTGCCGCTGCGGAGCCGTGGGCGTGCCCAGACGGCGGGCGGGGGTGTGGCACCGCTCGGCTCTGTGATAGGCTAGACAGGGTTCCTGGGCCACCTTCCTGCTCCTGGAAGGAACTGGGCACGTGTTTCCAATTGTGGCAAAGCAGCTTCAGCTTGGCCTGTCCCACCTTAGCCCTTTCCAGATCAAGGAGGTAGCCAGTGCCGGCTGCCAAAAGCACTGATAGGCCAGGAAAACACGCAGGCCTGTGATTTCTAACGCACACAACCCAAGGCTCTGATAAGGTTCCAGTTCTGCCCACGCAGGCCAGATTGAGCCACCTTTCTTCCTCAGAGAACTCAGAGAGGCCTGGCGTGAGCTGGCGAGAGTGAGGAGACGCAGGGTCAGGTTCCTAGAACCCTCCTGGTCCCCCAGGGCCAAGACATTTTTCATATGGGGTGAGGGGCCATGTTGTAAAGTCTTCAGGCACCCTGCCTACCTAAAACAAAGGTACTATTTTATATGTAAATAACTCGACTGGTGAAGTCATACATGTGACAGCAACCAAAAAAATTAAAGCAGCCCTTCATTGTAAACTTCACTTTGATCCTAGCTTCTGTAAAGTTCACAATGGGAAGTTTGGTTTTGAAACAGACCTTGCCTATCACACTATAGTAATATTTCCCCTTCTCCAGCCCTTTTCATCTGGAAGCACTGACAAAGTTTTAGAAATCTCAGAACCCCCTCTAAAGGAGAGGAAGTGCTCTAAGCCTTCCAGAAGGGCTTCTCTCCTCCAAGGACAAACCAGCAGAGGAGGAGGGGTACAGAGAAGCCATGAGTGCCCCCGTGGTCCCGAATCACAGGGCCTTTGCTGGACACTTCCAGCTGAGCTCCCCCACACACTGCCCACCCCTCCCCCTTCTCTTCCTTCTTATCCTGTTCCTTCTCGTGCCAGCTGCTGGACCTGGACTTTCTGCTGAATCACCATTCAGTACTTAGTTCAGCCAAGAAGCCCGAACGGCCAGCTCAGCACTTTCCAGGAGCCAAGTAGTTCTCTCAGTGTTAGCTAAACATGGCTCCTGAGCTGGCTGTGGTAGAGGAGAAGAGAAAAACTGAAGATAGCCAGGGGTGGCATGCCATGCCACCTTGGGGAGCCTGGAACTGAAAAGTTCCTGTTACCCCATGCCCCAATTCTCAGGGCTGATGCACTCCAGACACAGGGCAAGGCGGATGAGGGTGGGTTCTGTTGGGTCTGCCCTGAACCCAGGAGGCCTAGCCTGACACCGCATTGTATACAGTCTTGGAAGAGAGCGTTTGGGTCCTAGGAGGTCTGGTTGGTTTTTGTACCAGAAGGCTTGTGGGCTCTGCTAGTGTTCACCAAGGTTTATAAACCTGGACCTAGGCCTGGGGCGGTGGCTCACATCTGTAATCCTAGCACTCTGGGAGGCCAAGGTGGGAGGATTCCTTGAGCTCAGGAGTTTGAGACCAGACTGAGCAAGAAAGAGATCCCATCTCTACGAAAAATAGGAAAAAAAAACTAGCTGGGCAACTAAAAATAGAAAAAATTAGCCGGGCATGGTGGTATGCGCCTGTAGTCCCAGCTACTTGGAAGGCTGAGGCAGGAGGATTGCTTGAGCCCAGGAGTTTGAGGTTGCTGTGAGCTAGGGTAACACCATGGCACTCTAGCCCGGGAAATGGAGAGAGACTTTGTTTCAAAAAAAAAAAAAAAAAAAAAAAAATCCTGGACCTAGCCTGCAAAATTCTCCAAAATGGTTCAGTTGTAACCCAATTCCAAAGGTAGGTAATACTCAAACTTGCTAAACTGTCAAAACAAATCTTGCCCTTTCTTCTTTCCCCCAAAGCTCCAAGTACCACTGGGCCTCACTCCTGTAAGTCTTCTGATTTTATGGTCTTGGGTATGTGACAGGAATTTTGTATGTCACATTAACCCTAAAGTTTCACCAGACACAATTAGTGAGTGACTTCATCAGGCACCAGCTCCTCTGAGAAACACAGTGATTCTTGAAAATCAGCAACGAAAGGCTACAGGAGAATTTAAGTTTCTGGCTGGTTTGAGAAAGTAAGCAAATTGTCCCCATACCTGGTGGAAGCTGAACTTTAGGAAAACTTCCTGTTTTAGGGAACCTCAATCCCCTTCATTATTCTCCCAAGTAGTGGTGGACACATTCCCAGAAACAAGCTGCTCATTTCTCAATTTCCAGGGCCTGGTTTATGTAGGCACACTCTTTGAACAGCAGCACTTCAATCTGAGAGTAAAAGCTGGAGACCAGAGGAGATGCTATGGGAGTCAGGAAAGAGGAGGTGATCTGAACCAGCAATTGAACCACATTAAAACTAAAAAGAAGATTGACTTCTTAGGTTGTCAGTTGGGGGGAGGGGAGGGAAGCCTGGTCTGAGAAGAGGGTTTAAACCAATGGACAGAAGGGTGCAGCACAAGTGGATCTGCAGGGAAGAAGACCTCTGCAGAATTCTTGAATTCTCTGTGATATATGGAATTGCTTACTATGATGTATAAATTATAAGCACTGTACCAATAATTGTTTTTATTGGAGCTCAAGACTGAGTCACTGTTACAGAAATGTAAAATAAGAATAACGGAAATACCTTCATTCCCAGGGATATAGGCACAAGCAACACTCCAGAGGCCTTATAGGGCAGGGAGGTGAAATAGCACTAAAGAATGGTTGTTTACTCAGCCATTATACACATGGGAGTGAGTCCAAAAGCACAGGGGCCTTCCTTAAGTCCCAGCAACAGATCTTAAGCATAGAGAGTGAAGGGGAAGGTGGCAAAGACAGAGGGGCCAACTCAACCAATCTGAACCACACCAATGAGAAAACATTAAAATATGATCCAGGGTTGTTCTTGATTTATTTCACCTGTATCCCCAACAAGACTGTGTCATTCTTGACTCTTTCACCTTTGATCACCAAGTCCTGCCAATTCTATTAATACCTCCTAAATGGCAAATATATTTACTTCTCCACTGCTACTGCTCCATCCCTGATTCATGTCACTGTCATCTCTAACCTGGATTCCTGTAACTGCCTTGTAATTAGTCTTCTTGCCTCTGATATCACTCCCTCCCAATCCATCCTTTAACCTGACAGTATGACCCTCCTACAATACAAATATGATTATGTTAGTCCTCTGCTTGAAATCCTTTAATGCCTTCCCAGTGCTCTTAAGGTAAAGCCCAACCTCTTTAGCATGGTCCATAAGGCCTTTCATGTACTTTTTTATTTTTTATTTAGAGACAGAGTCTTGCTCTGTTGCCCAGGCTGATCTTAAGCTACCTTGCAGTCTTGGCCTCCCAAAGTGCTGAGATTACAGCATGAGCCTGTGCCCAGCCTTAAATGTCACTTTCTCCAAGATTTTCTTCAAACCCAGTCCAGTGCCCCCATTTCTTTTACAGTTAGCTCCCTGGATGTTGTCCTCTTGGGAACTTACAACTTTGAAATGAAATTCCCTCTATACTTGCCAGAATTATTCACTGGACTGTGAGTTCCTTGGTACAGGAACTACGTATTCCCATGCCTAACACAATGTCTAGAGCAGAACACTCAAATTTTTGATAGTGATTGAATAATTTCTTGTCACCTTCAGTGTCAATAGAGGAAACACAAGTGGACTCCACATAACACTTGTTAAGAGAGAAGCCTTAATTTGCTGCTGCTTCAAATGAGAATGAGGGTTTTTTGGGTTCACTGCTGTCTGTCCTGGGCCAAGAACAGTATCTAGCACACACCATGGGCACTTGATAAATGTCTGTTGAATGAACAAAGTAAAGTGTTGCAATTCTCATTTATATACTGCTTCCCAAGAGTCCCAATCCTTTTCTAAGTAATGCTGCTCTAAAGCAGATTTTCCAGCAGAATCCTGGGGTAACCACCCTGGGGAAGACTTCTGACCAGAGACCTCTGCATCCCTCAGGCCTCTGGGGGGGACAGGCAAGGCAGAAATAGAGAGAACACTAATTGCTCATCATGGATGCTGGGACGCATTTAAGTTGAAACATTCTGATTTGTAGAAAAACCAGATTTCTTCTCCTTAGCAGTCCATCAATCAATACCTCCAGCTGATTCTACTAAATCTTTCTTCTTTTTGTCACCTCTTCATCCTTGTTACTTCACTCTGGCCTGGACTCGGCCTGCTTGTCTCCCTACTTGAAATTTCACAGCCTTTCTTCACCCAAATGTGAACCTAATCATGTTACACCTCTGTTCAAAATCCTTCAGTGAGTCCCTGTTCTTTGGATAAAATCTGCTCTATTCTGCATGATATACGGGCTCCTTCAAGATCCGGCTGCTGCCCACCTGTTCAGCCTCATTTCCTATAATTCTCCTAGGATCCATCCACAAAAAAGTATTTGCTTTTCTCAAAGAGGCCATTTCTCTCTGGACCCCAAGTGTCGCTTGAGCCCTTCCCTCTACGTGGCTGTCCTCTCACCGTGTGCCCATCTGGTCCGACTTACTTTTTAAGATTTAGCACAATCTGGGAGCCTTCCTTGTACTCCCTTCCCAACTTCAAAGCACTTTTTTTGTGTTGCACACATTTTCCCATCACACTGTATTGCAGTTATTTGTTTATATACCAATCTCTTCATTAGACTTTTAATCTTTTCCAAAATTCTATAAATTATGCCACTTAACTCCACTCAGTATAGAAGTTCAATATGGTGATATTTATGTTCTAAAATTTTTTTTTTAAAACATATTAATGCAGGATCAATATGGTGATTAACTGATAGATTTTCTAGTTTCTCCCCCCCATCCCGCCAAATGGAAGTCCCCTACAGAATAATTTTTAGTCTTAATGCATCACAAAAATAAAAAATGAGATTTTAGTCAAATTGACCATTGAGGTAAAATCAAAAGATTTTCAGTACATTTCGATTTTTTTTTTTTTTTTTGAGATAGAGTCTCACTCTGTTGCCCAGACTAGACTGCCGTGGCATCAGCCTAGCTCACAGCAACCTCAAACTCCTGGGCTCAAGCGATCCTTCTGCCTCAGCCTCCCAAGTAGCTGGGACTATAGGCATGTGCCACTATGCCCGGCTAATTGTTTTTTCCTATATATTTTTAGTTGGCCAATTAACTTCTTTCTATTTTTAGTAGAGATGGGGTCTGGTCTCACTCTTGCTCAGGCTGGTTTCGAACTCCTGACTTTGAGCAATCCTCCTGCCTCAGCCTCCCAGAATGCTAGGATTACAGGTGTGAGCCAGTGCCCAGCCCATTTAGATTTTAAATGCTGGCTAGTTAGAAGATGCGCAGAGAAAAAAAAGGGTCTTAGATGTATGGGAATCAAATCTAGGCCAGTTTGTATTTGTCTGAATTTATATATACAAGGCTGATCAGACACCCAAAGAACTCTTTGGGGCTTACTGGGGAGGGGCAAGAAGGCAGCGCTGCCCAGGTATCTGAGGCAATATGTTTAGTGTTTGGGGATGAGAAGTTTGGTACTGGAGAAGAAGAAAACTCAAGGGAACTGAGATTAAGGGATTTAGATGCTAGAAAGACTGTTGAAGCCTCCGATGACAAGGGATTGATTAATTTGCAAGAGACTTACAGAACAACCTGCACATGTTTCTCTGTTGCAGCATCCTGTACCAGGCAGCTGGAAGCCTTCTGTAGAGCGACTCAGGGGTAGAAGTAATATTGAAGTCCTTTCCCTTCCACACAGGTCAAAGAAGAAAAAGGAGAAATTTGAAGCCCTGGAAACTTGCCTCTTAGGCATCTCAGTACAAAGATAGAAAACAAGATAAGAAGCATATTTTCCTTGTGAAATGCGTGCAAAGTACTCCTGTCTCCTCAGGGAGAGGAAGGGAAAGGAGCTTCTTTAGGTCAAGACATTCAAGAAGGCCTGTGGGGTGGCTCATGCCTGTAATCCTAGCACTCTGAAAGGCCCAGGTGGGAGGATCACTTGAGGTCAGGAGTTCGAGACCAGCCTGAGCAAGAGCAAGATCCCATCTCTACTAAAAATAGAAAAAATTAGCCAGGCAACTAAAAATAGAAACAAAAAAGTAGCCGGGCATGGTGGTGTATGCCTGTAGTCCCAGCTACTTGGGAGGCTGAGGCAGGAGATCACTTGAGCCCAGGAGTTTGAGGTTGCTGTGAGCTATGCTGACACCATGGCACTCTAGCCCGGACAACAGAGTGAGACTCTGTTTCAAAGAAAAAAAAAAGACATTCAGGGAGAAGAGGGAGACTTGAATGGAAAGAAATGATTCTACTTCAGATGCTGGATGTGACCCCAGCCCCCAAAGAGAAGAAGGAGGCCAGGAGTTGTCTGAATGAAAGATGATCCAGTGCCCAAGAAAAGCAAGGACAAACAGATCCCAAAGGAAAACCCAGAGTTAGGAAGCAAGACGAACAGACTACAGTCTAGGAAAAGGGCTCTGACACCTGGGGCCCCACTGTGTCACTGTGGCCACTTTGTTCATAACTAGAAACCCAGGTAACAGCCAAAAGATGGGGCTACCTGGTGAAGGGTGAAAGGCAAGCTGCAGTAATAGCTTGTCAACAGGTAGGTCTGTATATGTCCATCTGTAGATGTGTTTTATTTATTTATTTTTCTTCTTCTGTTTTTTTTTTTTTTGAGTCAGAATCTTGCTCTGTTTCCCAGGCTAGAGTGCCGTGGTGTCAGCCTTGCTCACAGCCAACCTCAAACTCCTGGGCTCAAGCAATCCTCCTGCCTCAGCCTCCCAAGTAGCTGGGACTACAGGTGTGCACCACCACGCCCCGCTAACCTTTTCTGTTTTTAGTAGAGATGGGGTCTTACTCTTGCTCAGGCTGGTCTCGAACTCCTGAGTTCAGATGATCCTCCCGCCTCAGCCTCCCAGAGTGCTAGGATTAGAGGCAAGAGCCACTGCGCCCAGCCATGCGTTTTATTTAGAACTGTAAGGACACCTATCCTATCCAGTATTACTGGGCTCCTGGGCAGGGGAGGGGCAGGGCAGCTCTCACTGTGTCTCCCTTTGTATCTTATTGAATCTTTTACATGGAGAATATAGTCACTTACTTATGAAATAATAAAAGAGAGAGAAAGAGAGAGAGAAACACCCAAACAAATCACAAAAGAAGTCACCAAAACCAAGTTCTAACACCTCCCAGCCACCTCCTAACTTCCTCCCCTCCCACTAATATGCTTGCTCTGGAGAAGGGAGAAAGGCTTGTCATTTAATTAAAATGTAAAATACTTTCTTCTCTCTCTGTTTTTTTGAACTGCTTGGTGGCTAGGGATTTTGTGCTGACTCAGCAGTGAATAATCAGCTTTGACCTGAATAATAGAATAACTCAAAGTGGCAGCTGCAGTTGCATAAGCACGATCCAAATCTGCAGTTCCTTCTCTCTCCTTCTCCTCTCCCCCACCCCCTCCAGGCTCTGGGCAGGCAAGCCAGTTACAGCAGGTTCTTTCCGCCTCTCCACCCCCACCATCTGGCTTGTCCCAACTTCGTTTCTCATCAGATCTCTTCCAAAACAGCCCCACCACAGAACCAGACTTGACCTCACCTCCTCCCTCCTGCAGCAAACCCTGCTAGGGGCTTTGCCACTCTGGCCCTCCCTGCTGGGCCCTGCGCCCTGTCCTCCAGTGCCCTTCACTATACACCAGCGACCTCTCCACTGAGAGCGACTGTCCTCACAGCCTCTTGTGGCACAGTGGATCAAGCCCGTTATCAGCATGACAAAATGAGACAGCAGAAGGCAGAGTTTCCCATGGAAATATACATTCACGTCAGACCCAAGTTCTCTACTGCTTCTCTCAGGAGTACAGCTAGGCTGGGCCACTCTTGGCTCTACGGCCAAGGAATGCTGGGCCTATTTTATGCAATTGGCTTGCCTGGCACCTGCTAAGAGGTTGGGATGGATGATGGTGGGGGTGGGGGGATGAGTAGGGGATGCTGGAATAAAACATATCAGCATTTAATGAAAGACCTCATCCGCCAAGCCTCCCTGACAACCTGCTTTCTGTTTTACTGGATACCTTAAGAGATGATTTGAGGGGTCTGTTGAAGTGGTATTCAACAAACCAGAAAACAAAACCTCTGTACACAGACTCAAAGCAGCTGGGAGTGTCTGGCTTAAGGAAGAGGAGAGAGGAAGTGTACGTGTGCACCCTGCCGGGGCGCGCAGTAGGGGCTCCACAATCCTTCCCAGCTTGGAGGAAAGGACACTGCAGGGGTGGGGGGTGCCTAGCTGGTTTCCATTTCCCCTAAAGAAAATAAGGAGGAATAAGCTTGGGAATAAGAAGGGAATAAGAATTAAGAACATGTTTCTGCTTAGGAAGTTAAAAAAATACTTGAACACATATCTCAGAGACATTGAAAAATTCCTGTCTTTGGAGAACAAGATTGACTGCTGTTAAGTTGGAGATAATTTCCTTGCAGGTCTACTTAGGAGGCAGAGGACAGACCAGATAAGCTTTATTGGATCTTTGACAGCAGAGATGGGGGGCTTGGGGGGATGCTTATCATTTTTGTCATCAGCAGAGTGCCTAAATTTTCCCTTAACTTGGTGCCAACAGTGTCTAGGTGAGGGGTAGGCTGCAGAGGTGACTGTGTGCAACCTGTCTTTCTGGAGCTGGGCTTACAAGCAGGCGCCATTCTTATCTCCTGGGAGGGTTTGGACCTTTGTGGTCTGAAGGGAGGCTCACGGGCTACACTACTCTGGAGGATATTTGTTAGAGGGTTCAAACTCTTAGCAGGTTTGGGGAATACAAAATACAAATACATGGGGTCTAGCCAGCCAGAGAACTCCACCCTGTGGCCTGGCTCCTCTCCTAGGGGAGGGATTGAACAGCCTCAGGGTTCTTGATTTCTAGTAAGACAGTCAGGGTGGCCTCTTGTCTGAGGCATTTTAGCGGCATCAGCAGGAAAAAGGAAGCTGTCTGTGTGCAAAAGACGCCAAAACAGCAGTGGCCAGCACTCATGTGTTCCCCCTCCCTCCCCATTAGCCTGTCTGATGGCAGAAACAGCAACTCTTCCTGCATTCCCACGCCCTCCTTCCTCCCCACCCCCCCAACGCTGAATCCAGCTAGGATGCAAGGATGAAGTGGCCCCAGCAGCTTGACATGCCAGCCCACCCTCAGTGGCCCACATGACTTGGGTACTACGTGCCCAACACTGTGCTGAGGGCAATCCTTACAACCACGACATCCTGAGTCAGCTAAGATTATAATGCCCATCTCACAGTGGGGAGGGGCAGGCAACTAGAAAGTGGTGGAGTGGAGAGGCAGGCTCAGGCAGCCTGATTTGGGAGCCCACATTCCTCTGCCTCCAGACCTGTGAGCAGGCCTGATAACACACAAGGAATATGCTCCAAACAAGTATTTTAGCCCCACACTGCAATTGGCTTGGGTGGCGGGGGTCTATTCCAGGGCTGACCACCACTGCCAAAGAGGGCACATTTGCCAAGGAGACTAGCTCTTAGGTCCCAGCTATCTGCTCCATGAGAGGCTATTGGGGTGGGTGAGTGACAGAGGAAAGTGTCAGGACCTAGGAAAGGGTATGGCCAGGATGGTCACTACCCTCAGCTAAGTGTGTGTGTTGGAAGGCGTGGGAGGGCAGGGACTGAACTAAGTCTAGAGGTGGAGTCTCTACAACATATCCAAGTGTTTACTTTATAAATTAGTTTTTGATTAAAGATGTAAAATACCCCAACCCATTGAGATCACTCATATCAGAGATTAAGCGTTGAGACTTCCTAGGAATATGGCTCTGTAGAACTTCTCTATAAAGCCTCTCTAACCTATTCCAGCTCACAGAGCTCTTTGTTCCTTCTCTGAATTTTCATTGCAATTGAATCCTAACCATAATATCTGCCTATATGTTTTTTTCTCCAGTTAGAAAACTCATCAAGGGTTAGGACCATGGACAAACTTTCCTCTAAAAGAGTTTAAAAAGTGTGAGTTGGCAAGTTGAGGTAGAAGTAAACATGGACCCTCTTTCATGAAGCCGGAATAATCTTCCTATCAGCGGCTGGGAGAAGCCAGTACAATGCGGAGTGCTGGAGAGAGAAGGATCAGGAGAGCTGTGCTCCACCCAGGGCCTGCCTCCCTGGGCAGGTCACTCGCCTGGCTCCATGTTTCCTTATCTGTTCTAGGAAAATGTCAATACTGGCCAGCTTACCTCATGGATTTGTCATGAGGCTCAAATCAGATAATATAGGTGAAAGTGCTCGTGTAATGTAAAGAATCCTGCCAGTGAAAATTACTGGGCCTCCAAGGAACTACTTAAGTTTCTTCTATTTTTAACACCAGATAATTGTATGCAGAATCCATTCATCCAAAACTCACTTGTGGGGAATTGAATGAAAAGTAATGGGGGAAAAAAAGGAGGGGATAAAGAAGAATCAGAGACATGTGGACCACCAGGGAGGCTAAAAGAGGCTGTCCTGAGAACAGTGCTCGAGTGACACTTACATAAGCAGATGGCAGCCAGGAGTCGTAGGCCAGACTCTGGGGGGAAGCAGGTGGGGAAGAGCGGCTGCAACACGTAGTTGGAGAAGGTGAGGGCGATGACAGCCTGGTTGGTGGGGTAGATCACCAGCACCGCAATCCACAGCCTCAGGAACCTGAAGGGGGAACAGGACACCCCCACTGGCAGGCATGGCAGGGTTTCCGAGTCATCAGAGGAAAGCCCGGGCAAGTTGGGCAGGTAGGTGGGCAGCCAGGGCGGTTAGACAGGCAGCAATGCATTTCCTTTTTTGTTTTCAGGGATGCTGAAGAGCCCAGCCCCCACCCTCAGCCCTCCGCAATGACCATAAAATGGTTTAATGATGAAGAGCTAAGTTTCAACTAGCACTAACACAAGGCTTGGCATCCTTTCTCTCTTCCCTCTCCTTTTGTCAACTCTTCTTTACCGCTCTGGCCCCTGGCATCCGATGGTGGAAATGCAAAATTTGCAACCCCAGAATTGTGATAGCCAGGACGTGCTGTGGCTACTTAAGCAACTGCCAGGGGAGGCAACGAGTGGGGGTTCACAGGGGTAGCACCTTCCACACCCTTTGGCCCTTTGGTGAGGTTGAGCTCTTCCGTGGCAGGGTTTTAGAAGCTGAGAAATTCAAGATCAGGGCCTGACTCTAAAAGGAGGTCATTTTCCTTGGTAATGTGAGAAGAGGGTACACTGTATCTTAGGTGGTCACTCACATTTGTCAAGATAGAAGGGCTTTGTTTTTGTGATGTGCTTTCTCTGGGAGTCTATGGTCAGTGTTGTTACATAGTTCTGTTCGCTCTCACTCACAGAATCTCTCCCACTAAGATCAACATAGATATTAAAATTACAAACCTGGTTCCTCTGTCACTCTCAGAAGCATCAAGGGGACACAAGGCTAAACTAGAAACCATGACATGGAAGCAAAAGAGAAATCCCATTCTCTAGTTCCCCTTGGCACACTGGAGACTGGAAATCCCTGGCCTTGGCTTCCTCTAATCTGACCTCTTTCTATACCATCTTCCTACTTTTCCCCGAGATCACTCAGGCTTTCGCAGATCCTCTTACCCTGCCAGTCCTCCGAAGATGTCCTTGACATAGGAGTAGTCTCCTCCAGATTTGGGGATGGTGACCCCGAGCTCAGCATAGCAGAGGGCTCCCACAGCTGTGATGAGACCTGTCACGATCCAGACAATGAGGGCGAGGCCCACAGAGCCTGCGTTCTCCAGCACACCCTTGGGCGACACAAAGATTCCGGAGCCGATGATGTTACCTGCACGAAGCAACAAGGGTAAGGAGGGGAGACAGCAGAGTCAGGACAGCTGGCAGGATTGGCATTTGCAGGTGGTCTTACCTCTGGTCTGATTCTAAAACGCCTGTGGGATATGTAAATGATCTTCAGGCAGGCGTGCCTAGCAATAATTCTTCCTAAAGTCAGAGTAAAGAGGACCAGAGAACTGACACATATTAACCAGGAACTTGGTCAGGTACTTTGCACGTCTCCTTTAATCTTTAGGACAGCCCAATGGAGTCAGATATCATTTCTCACATTTTACAGAGGAGGAAACAAGGTCTCAGAGATACCAAGTGAAGTTGCCTACATCCACACAGTAGTAAGTTATGGCACAATTACTGAATCTCAGGACCCTCTAACTCAGCTACACACAGTCCACCTAAGGTGACAAGGGCCTCGGGATTGGCTGAAAATGGCAGGGCTGGAAAAGGGGGCTGCTCTCAGAGACCACCTGCCAGCTAAAAGAATTTAAAAATGAGCCAAAGGGCAATATCTTTTGGACAGACTGTGGTCACCCCCCATGACTAGGGGTTCTCAAGACCTGTGAATGTGGATGGAATTCCTGGAGGCTGGCTTCTACCCCAGACATGACAGCCCCACCCTTGGTGAAGAACATGAAATAACCCCATAAAAACAGTCCTGGTTGTTTGGAGGTAGTGTGTAGAAGTGCAGTACGTGCAAAGCCTCAGCACTTCTTTCAAAGGTCATTGTCCCCCAGTGTTTCATGTGACCCTCACCAAGAACCTATGGAATTCGGGGAAAGGGGGAAGGGCAGGTATTTCTCTATTTTACAAACAAAGAGACTAAGACATGGAAGAGTTAAGTGGCTTTCTCCAAATTCCACAGTTACTGATGGGTAAAATTGGATCTAGAAGTCAGTCTCCTGATGCTTAACCTGGTGCTCTTTTGCTAATCCACTTCTGCTTGTGTGTGTGCAAGGGGCTGGCTTTCTCCTGAGAGCGGATGCCAGTGGCCAGTAGTGAAAGGTTGTCTACTGGGCTGTGTGTGTTGGGCAGGGGAGCAGTAGGAGAGTGGGGGGCATTCCTGACATGCTTCCTCCTGAGTTTTCCTTTGTCCACTTCTTGTGATTAAAGGTGGTAGTCAGGGTCCACGGGGCGGGTGCTTTGAAAGCCCTCCCTTCATGCCCTGCCCAACTGCACCCCTCAATGCCTGAGAGAAGAAGCAGAGACTAACTGGATCCAGATGGGAAGGCAGAACTGGAGTAGAGCTGAGGCCAGTTGGATTTGACAGTGTTCTGAGAGCATCTCAAATTCCCGCGGTCGCTCTATAGTGGTCCAGAACCAGTGAGATGGAGATTGTAAGGTTCTATGCTCAACTTTCAAGAGCTGACTTTCAGATCTCAACTATGAGTCAACATCAATCCAGTCCTGAACTTTTTTTTCTTTTCTTTTTTTGAGACAGAGTCTTACTCTGTTGCCCTGGCTAGAGTGCTGTGGCGCCAGCCTAGCTCACAGGAACCTCAAACTCCTGGGCTCAAGCAATCCTTCTGCTTCAGCCTCCCGAGTAGCTGGGACTACAGGCATGCGCTGCCATGCCTGCCTAATTTTTTCTATTTTTGGTAGAGATGGGGTCTCGCTCTTGCTCAGGCTGGTCTCAAACTCCTGAGCTTAAAGGATCCGTCCACCTCGCCTCCCAGAGTGTTAGGATTACAGGCGTGAGCCACTGCACCCGGCCTGAACTTTTGTTTCTAAACCAAAATTCAGTTTTTTATTAAGCTCCTTTAGTTAAAGGGGGAAGAGAAGAGAACATTCACATTCTAAAAGCAATAACTTTCTATTCCTCTTGGAGACAAAATATGCTCTCCTTTTCCAAACTAAAAAATTGCAGCGTGAGATGAGTAATGAGGAGGGGAAAGAGGTCCAGGAGAGAAATGTAGACTCAGAGGGCACAGGCCAAAGCTAGATACAGATGAAACAAAATCACGTTTCTGTCTCTAACATGTCTTCCTTCCTTTAGTGCTAACAGACTATGTCCACAGAACAGGGCTGCTTAAAGAAATGAAACTAAAGGAAGAAACAATCTCTCATCATTAAATTTGTGATATAACTCTCAGTCTAAGAGAAGATTCTGAGTGCCACCAGTCCTTACAGATCCTTCTTTTTCTTGTAAGTTTATGTAAAATCCTACGATGGGAACAAGAGTACATCTTTCAGCCCTCCACTCTCCTCAACCAGTCCCCATATGCGCTTTGTGGAAGTGTTGGGTTAGCGGAGACTAAAAGACCCATTCGCTGGGTGCGGTGGCTCACTCCTGTAATCCTAGCACTCTGGCTAAGGCAGGAGGATTGCTTGAGGTCAGAAGTTCGAGACCATCCTGAGCAACACAGTGAGACCCCATCTCTACAAAGAGTGGAAAAATTAGCTGGGTGTGGTGGCTCGCAACTGTAGTCCGAGCTACTGGGGAAGCTGAGGCAGGAGGATCTCTTGAGCCCAGGAGTCTGAGGTTGCTGTGAGCTATGATGATGCCACTGTATTATTCCCAGGGTCACAGAGTGAGACTTTGTTTCAAAAAAAAAAAAAAAAAAAAGAAAGAAGAAAGAAAGAGATCCACTTGTAGTATCCTGTAGTATCCTAGGGCTCAGGCCACACTCACTCTGTCCAGTGACTCTTCACCTGCCAAAACAAAATGTGTGGCTCTTCCCTGGAAGATATCAAGTGCTCGGAAATGAGAGAACTAGGGACAAGCTTGCTAATACTGTTGAAAGATGACAGTAAATTCCTTGCCTAGCAGGAATTTATCAAAAGGGTGATCTATAGGGCATTTCAAAGCCAGCCAAGAAGTGAGCAATAGAATTAGAGTTATAAAACCAGCTTAAGGGGTTAGAAAAACAATCACTGCCAGGAGAAAAACAAGGTTTGACTTTGGTCCTTAAGGCACTGAAAAGGGAGGGGTGTACAGCCAGGCATTTCTTCGATACAACAATGGCTGTTGCAAGGGGAAATGTGGGGGGTGGGTGTTATTTGAAAGATTTGATCTTTTCAGGAATGAAGAATGTCAATGTTCCACTAAGGGTTCTTGGAAAACAAACAATGCAATAGGATCAGTAAATTGGGATCCGTAAGTGCTTCTCTTATGTTTTTCTCTGACATTTCCATGGTGCGCATGCTCTTTCCCTGGTTCTGGGTCACAGGAGCCACTGGAGGATGGGATGTGCAACACTAACTGCCCTGTGAAGGGTCTGACCCCCTTGCTGCCTCCACTTATTCTTGGAGGCTCCATGACCTTCCAGGAAGCTGCTAGAGTGATTGTGATGGTCATAGTAGATTGGCATAGGGACAATAGTCCTCACTTTATAAAAACTGGGTTCTTACCCTCCAAAAATCTTAATTTTGACCAAATTAAAATTACAAAGATAAAAGCTAAAAGAAAAAAAAATTGAACTGTGCTAGCCTACACTGAGTGCTAGGGAGAGGGGAAAGAGAGGAGTCTCTCTCTCTCTCTGATTCTTAGGAAACCACTACCTAGAAAACCAGAATCTGAGAATATTTGCTCTACCATGGCAGCCTTTGGAACTTCTACAGGGAGAGGGATGTCACTCACAGTAGAGCCATGTTCTGGGGCTGAAAGAAAATTTACATTACATTTACTGAAAAGTAATGTCTACTATCCACAATCTTTAGTGTGATTATTTAATAAGTATTTATGTCCCCCACTAGACTGTAAGTGCTATGAGAGCAGGAACTATGCTGTTTTCCCTCATCTGTGAAGGGTCATCTAGCACTGCTGTCCCCAACCCCCAGGGCTGCAGGCCGGTACTGGTCTGTGGCCTGTTAGGAACCAGGCCACATAGCAGGAGGTGAGCAGCTAGTGAAGTTTCATCTGTATTTACAGCCGCTCCCCATCGCTTGCATCACTGCCTGAGCTTTGCCTCCTGTCAGATCAGCAGCGGCATTAGATTCCCACAGGAGTGCAAACCCTACTACAAACCGTGCATGTGAGGGATCTAGGCTGCGCACTCATTAAAGTATCCAATGCCCCCCGGTCCATGGAAAAATTGTCTTCCATTGTCTTTTTGGTCCCTAGTGCCAAAAAGGTTGGGGACCAGTGATCCAGTAGACATCCCATAAATGCTTAATGAATACATAATGTCTGACATCATTTATAGCATCTCCCCAGAGGAATTTAATATACCTATTTCTTTGGAACCTCCAAATCCTGTGAGAATGTTGAGTGTGTATTGCAGGCAAATGAGTGAAGCAACCCACTTATTTCACTGCTGAGTAGAGTAGATTGGCTATGATTACCACCTCCAATTTATAGGGGAAGAAAGTAGGGCAACTATTATTTTCACTTTCCAAATGGGGGAAATGAGGGAGGTATTATTATCCCTATTTTATGGAGGAAGAGACAGACCGAGAGAGATAGTTATTTGCTTAAAGCACAGGATAAATTAGAAATAGCTGGATTGGAACCTAAATCTTCTGTCACAGCCTCAAGCTTTTTCCTGAAAATGAAAAGTTGTCCTACATCCACTGGGGTCAGTCTTATCTGCTCCACTCCACAGGCAATGAGAATGGGAGACAGAAGGCACTTACTAAAGCATTGGAACACAGATCTGATTCCTTCCTTGCATTGTAGCAGCACCTTCAGCGGTGATTTACAAAACATTCACATCCAACACCTCACTTGATTCTCTTAACTACTTTCTTAGGTGTTTGGGGCAGGTACCATCCTTCCTATTTTACCTTTGCGAAAACTGAGGCTCAGAGAGGTGAAGGGACGTGATGGAGTCATGCACTGCTTAAGTAGCAAGGCTGAGGCCTTGGACTCCTGGCCCAGGGTTTCCTCCACCACTGCATGCCACCTCACCTCTGGAAATTGCACAACAGACATTTTAACTGCAGGGCTTTTAAACTTGGACACTGTACAAATGAGAATTTTTTGGAGCAGCTTTGTAAAAGAACTGGGAAAAATCTTTTCTACCTTGACGATGAAGAGTTCCTGGATGAGATATAGGAAGAAAGTTGATTATTGTGGAGATATTTCTCTAGACTTATTGTCTATAAAGCCATTTAAGAATGAGATGCATACCTGTCAGGCATTGCCCAGGTACTCGAGGTCAGGATTTTAGCCCTGCTTCCATCCACCCCAGTTAATAAAGTAATCATCTTATCGCATAGATCTTCCTCAGTGAAAAATGGATTCTAGGATACCTGGACAATGAGGCCCAGCTTGGCTTGTTCTGTCAAAGAAAAGCCAAGCAAACCATTCATTCCATTAAAAAGGGGCCAAAACCTATCAACAGGCAAGTCTTCACTAGAAAAACTGCCGGAATTGAGAAAATCCACGTTTGCCATGAATAATCACTAACTTCCCCATCTGCAGGCCAGTACGCATGTGACTCCCATTAAGTCATTACTCACATCCAGGCCTGTCCACACTAGAATGCTGTAGCCATCAAAGAATTTCCTGGGGCATGGAATTACAGACTTCCAGAGCCCAACAGACCCTCAGATCCAAAAGGCTATGGCCTTCCTTCCTTACTCACGCTAGTCTTGAAATCTAGTCACAACTTCCTCCCAGGGCTTGGAAGTTCTGGCCATTTCCATGATGGTCCAGGGAAAGTTGAGGTGAACCTGCTGTGTGCTCCTTTCATAAATGTTAGGGAGGATCTCAGAGCTTTTCAGGACTGGGGGAAGAGTGTGAGAGCAGGGTCTAGCACGCTGGGGCCAAGCTTTGAGCTTCTCGCCAGGCCTGGAAGTGCACCATACCTCTTACCATCTGCACAGGCACAAACAGCTAGCTGGGTGCAAGCAGATCGTGACTCCGACACATGTCCTGAGGAGTTGCCAAGTCCTGCAGAACAGATGTGGAAGGTGCTGCAGGGCTCTGCTATTCTGGGTTCCTTACTGAAAAAGCGAAAAGGGCACTAGACTTAAGAGTTGGAGGAGCCACTGAGTCCTGGTTTTGCTACTCATAAGCCATGTGGCCTGAATTTTTCTGAGAATCACTTCCTTTGTCTGCAGAATGGAAATATGTGTGCCCTGCCTACCTCACAAGGTTGTTGTGGAGACCAAGGGAGAGCACATATATGTGAGGTACTTCATAATTTGTGAAATGATAACAAATACAAGCAATTACTAGGAGATCAAGGGAGAGCACATATATGTGAGGTACTTTATAATTTGTGAAATGCTAACAAATACAAGCAATTACTAGGATTTGTAGCAGTAGGGACAGAGACCAGTCCTGGAAGAATTTGGCCAGTTTCCTTTGGAGGCTTGGCTCCAAAACAGCGCTGTGCAGCCAGGACCATGAAGCATTCTCTGAGTCATTTGTCTGCTTGTCTAGGTATAATTTTTAGATGCTGCAGGTGGGTGGGCATCAGGTAATTGCACCTCAAAAAGTATTTATTGAGCACCCACTCTGTACATGCTTCCTTTGGAAGGTAATTAAGAAGCACTTGTTCACACATGGGCTCTTAATGAAATAGATGGAGCCAACCACCCACTCACCAGCCACTGACAGACAGGCACTGTAGCCTGAGGGGCCAAGAGTGCTAGCCTTCAAATAAGCCCATTAAGGACTCACCTCTTCCTTCCAGCATGTCCTTGCCAGACTGGGGATCCAGGCACCTACAGTGAGAGGCTTTGTCTTCCTCAGTGGTTTTCAACTGGGGACAATTTTGCCCCTCACCTTAAGGGGTTAGTTGGCCATACCTGGGGACACTTTTGGTTGTCAGAACAGGTCTGGAGGTGCATCTGGCATCTAGTGTGAAGAGGCCAGGAATGCTGTTAAACATCCTGCAATGAGCAGGACAGCCTCCCACAACACAGAACTATCTGGCCCAAAAGGTAATAGTGCTGAGGTTGAGAAACCCTGTCACACTTTCAAGTTTCAATGCCATCATTTGATTAATCCCTAATCCCTTTCAGATTTCAACCTGCAAAATTTTTTTTTTTTTTAGCTAAGCACAAATATGTATTGTTCATAGGAATAACTCATTTATTAATTTTTTTTTTTATACAGAGTCTCACCTTGTTGCCTGGGCTAGAATGCCGTGGTGTCAACCTAGCTCACAGCAACCTCAAACTCCCGGGCTCAAGCGATCCTCCTGCTTCAGCTTCCCAAGTAGCTGGGACTACAGGCATGCACCACCATGCCCAGCTAATTTTTTCTATATATTTTTAGTTGTCCAGCTAATTTCTTTCTATTTTTAGTAGAGACAGGGTCTCACACTTGCTCAGGCTAGTCTCAAACTCCTGAGCTCAAGCAATCCTCCCGCCCTGGCCTCCCAGAGTGCTAGGATTACAGGCATGAGCCACCACGCCCGGCTGACCGAAATCTTTTTTTTTTTTTTTTTTTGAGACAGAGTCTCACTCTGTTGCCTGGGCTAGAGTGCCGTGGCATCACCCTAGCACACAGCAACCACAAACTCCTGGGCTCAAGTGATCCTCATGCCTCAGCCTCCCAAGTAGCTGGGACTACAGGTGTGCACCACCATGCCCGGCTAATTTTTTCTATATATATTTTTAGTTGTCCAGATAATTTCTTTCTATTTTTAGTAAAGACAGGGTCTCGCTCTTGCTCAAGCTGGTCTAGAACTCCTGACCTTGAGTGATCCTCCCCCCTCAGCCTCCCAGAGTGCTAGGATTACAGGCATGAGCCACCGCGCCTGGCCGGAATAACTCATTTTTAAACTAAAAAAAATTTTCATTGTGGTAAAAACACATACCCAAATTTACCATCTTAACCATGTTTTTTACAGATGCTTTAGATGAGCACATCTTAACCATTTTTAAGTCTACAGTTTAGTAATGTTAAGTATATTGACATTGTTGTGAAACAATCTCTAAAGAACAATTTGTTTTTGACTGATTGCTATTATTCCACTAATTCATTTTTTTTTTTTTTTTTGAGACAGAGTCTCACTCTGTTGCTCGGGCTAGAATGCATTTGCCTACCTCACAGCAACCTCAAACTCTTGGGCTCAAGCAATCCTTCTGCCTCAGCCTCCCCAGTATCTGGGACTGCAGGCATGTGTCACCATGCCTGGGCCCACAAATACTTTCTAGGCACTTACCATGTGTTAGGCTATAGGGTATGAAAGTAAGTAAGACTCAGTCCCTGCTCTCAAGAAACCATGTGGAAAAGTGAACACGTGTGCGCAGACACAGAGCTGACAGCACCAGGTAGAGCAGAAGTTGCATGAATGCTACTGCAATAAATGACAAGGTATTAGGGTGGAAAAGGTCACTGGCATGGGCTGTTCAGAAAGGGCTTCCTGGAAGAGAGAAGCACAAGATGGATGCTGATGGGTAAGTAAACTCAATTTAACAGGGAGGACAGGAAAAGCAATTGGCTGGTCGCTAAGCAGATCAGGCTTGGGCTGAATGGTCAGTTTTTCTCATCGCGCTATCAGTCCAATCTAAATTTCTGAACCAGAATTACTGAGTGTGTGGGTTGGGAGTGGGAGGGAAAGTGGGGGTGGTGGAGGATTAGCTCAAGAAGAGAAAGAAATTAATTTTTTTTTTGAGACAGAGTCTCACTCTGTTGCCTGGGCTAGAGTGCCGTGGCGTCAACCTAGCTCACAGCAACCTCAAACTGCTGGGCTCAAGTGATCCTACTGCCTCAGCCTCCTGAGTAGCTGGGACTACAGGCATGCGCCATCACGCCCGGCTAATTTTTTCTATATATTTTTAGCTGGCCAATTAATTTCTTTCTATTTTTAGTAGAGACGGGGTCTCGCTCTTGCTCAGGCTGGTTTTGAACTCATGACCTTGAGCGATCCACCTGCCTCGGCCTCCCAGAGTGCTAGGATTACAGGCACGAGTCACCGCGCCGGGCCAAGAAATCAATTTTTATGGAACACAGACCATAGGGTAGGACTTTGTTTTATTTATTTATTTTTTCAAGACAGTCTTACACTGTCACCAGGGCTACAGTGCAGTGGCATCATCATAGCTCACTGCAACCTCAAACTCCTGAGCTCAAGCAATCCTCTTGCCTCTGTCTTCCAAGTAGCTGGGACTATAGGCGTCGCCAACATGCCAGGCTAATTTTTCTATTTTTTTTGTAGAGACAGGTCTTGCTTTTGCCTGGGCAGGTCTAGAACTCCTGGCCTCATGTGATCCTCCCGCCTCGGCCTCTCAAAGTGCTAGGATTACAGGTGTGAGCTACCTGCCTGGCCACTTTGTTTTAATACTTCACAGGAAACTTCTATTTTACAGCTAAGTAAACTGATCATTAACTTGTTCAAGGTTACGAAGATTGTAAATAGGGAAGCAGTTTACTAGAAGCCTAAGACTATCTGTAAAGCCCATCCTCTTTTGCTATATCATGGGTGTTTCCTCCCTTTCTACAGCACAGTGATGTAAGTCACGGAGAAACCCATGTTAAGCTTTCTACTTCCAGCATCAGGGCCCAGATACCTCCTTAAGGCAACCTGACCTGCATATATCAGCTGCCTACTAAACATATTATGCAGAATTGTACTCTAAAGAAGCAGCTAAAGTATTTATGCATTTCATAGATGTACAAACAGGCACTTAAAAAAATGTATATATATGTGTGTGTGTGTGTATATATATATATATGGAGTCTCTCTGAATCTGCGTGATTCTGAGGGTTGCCCAATTTAAAAAAAAAAAAATATATATATATATACATAGATGAGAAAAGAACACTAATAATTCTACAGCAGTGATACTCTCTGAGCAATATGCCTTCATGACGTGCAGCTCAGCGTGAGGTTGCCTGGTACATCTTCAGACATATTGTGAAACCTTCTCCCCAGAAGAGACGTCATTGCTAACGCTGAGGATATTTAAAGCAGGGAGCAAACCAATGGGAAGACTTGTGACTGTGACAAAGGATAAGGGATGAGATGTGATGGATAAATCTTTTCAGCTCAAACTTCACTCATTCTATAAATAAAACAGCTTAAAATAGATGTGAGGGATTATTTTGCTTCTTAGAAATAAAATTCACCAGTGCTCAACACAGGGCCTAGCATATAATATACTCAATGAGTGCTTGTTAGAATATGGAATAATCCCGAATCCTATGACCAGAACCCCTCACCCCTGTCCCAGGGAGTAGCCTGAAGCTTTACATTTCCCAGTCTTCAGAGAGAAGGGACTCAGGGGCCTCCTCTGCAGGGGAGGAGAACAAGGCATTGTCCTTCTTATTCTGTAAGTTCAGCAGGGAGTTAAAAATTGGAAAGGAACAATTTCTAGCCTCCTGGGTTCCTGAATGGCTCTTGTTTTCTGTAGTTCAGAATATACTCCTGGGATCACTTGCTCATGTTTGCTTTTCTAAATCCAGCCCCTCTCCCACAAGAACGACAAAACAACAACAGCAACAACAGAAATTCCTAACGCATTTCTTTGTAGGCAGCCATACTGCTAGATTATCACTCAAAAAAAGCAGAAAACCTTGGTAGCCTGGCAACTTGAGAAGTCCCCACCGATATGCACCTCTACCCCATTTCAGTAAGCTGATTTAATTCAGAAAAGTTGTATATATGGTGCTGGCCTCTCTGAGAAGGTCATTTGATTTGGGTACAGGGTGTTTTTATCGTTGTTTTTCTAAATAAAATGGGCTGTTTTGTTTCTGTCTTTTGGACACAATTTTTACCTGCTGGGTTTCTTATTTTCTTTCCCTGACTCCTGCTAGTCACTCATTCTGCATAACTCTGCTTTTTGAAGGAACATATTGTAGCCCTGACAGTAACAGATTCAGCCAAATTGCTCATTGAGCCCTCTGGTTCCTGGAGGCAGGACACATGCAACAGGATCCCTGGTCCCAGCCACCTCGCAGTCCATGCTATGGAGCATTTTGGTTAAGCCCAGTTGCTTCAGAGTTCAATGACCTCGCGGGGAATCTGGGCCCTACCAGTTACTTATCTATTTTAACCTTTCATTTCTATAACAGTAGCTATTGCATGGGATTAGATGAGAATGTTCATAAAGTACTGATCAGGTACAGGTACCCAGTGCATAGTAAGTGCTCAGTAAGTGGTAGCTACTTATTATTATTACACTGCCTAGTAGAGCCTTTCCCTACCCACCAAGATATGTTTGTTTTGAAATAACTGCTAGCTGGCTTCCGTCCCAGAGTTTTCTTTGAGAACAATGAGAGTTTTAATCATGTTTTCATCCTGAATGAACCAAATCCTAATCCCTGTTTTGTGTGTGTGTTTAATTGAAGTACACACTCTAGGAGTAGTTTTCATACTCTATCTGGTTGACATCCAATAAACATTTTTGGGATTAGAAGCTAATACATCATATTAGGGACTAAAATGTAAAATCTTCTAAAGTGGTATGGACCACATGGGTCTGAAATCTTTTGGACTTGAAATATTCCTAAATCAGCCCAGTGCCATTTTGGTACAGTTATTCCTAGAGTCACATTTCTCTGTTGACAAATATCCTTTAAAAAATGTTTTTTCCATAGCAGACATCCACTGTCTTTCTAGACTCTGATCTCAGGGTTGTCGTCCTCCGTGACTTTGAGATTCTCCCACATACATCAGCCTTCCTCCCTCCTTTCTTGGTTACCAGTTAGAAATGTGGAATCGTTAAGCATTTTGGCTATGGAGTCAGATCATCTCAGTTATCCATTGTGTGATTCTGGGAAAATTACCTACAAGCTCTGTGCCTCAATTTCCCCACATTTAAAATAGAGGTACTTACAATATCTACTTTTATAGAATTGTCAAGATTAAATATGTAAAGAGTATATAACAGAGGAATAGGCATTTAGTAAGAACTCAACAAACACTATTTTTTAAAAATCTGTGTTAGTTGAGAGATAGTGATCTAGTAGTTGGACTTACAGCCAGTGTTGTCCTACAGCAAACATACCAAGTTCCCCCATGAACATACATTACACTGAAAACAAAATGGTCTGACAAATGATACATTTTTCTTTCTTTCTTTCTTTCTTTCTTTCTTTGTTTGTTTCTTTCTTTCTTTCTTTCTTTCTTTCTTTTTTTTGAGACAGAGTCTCACTCTGTTTCCCAGGCTAGCTAGAGTGCAATGGTCTTTCTTATTTGTTTAGAGACAAAGTCTCACTCTGTTGCCCAGGATGGAGTGCAGTGGCCCGATCATAACTCATTGTAACCTCAAATTCCTGGGCTCAAGTGATCCTCCTGCCCTAGCCTCCTGAGTAGCTAGGACTATGGGTGCATGCCACCACATTTGACTGATTTATTTTTTGTAGAGATAGAGTCTTGCTATATTGCCCAGGCTGATCTCAAACTCCTAGCCTCAAGCTATCCTCCTGCCTCAGCCTCCCAAAGTGCTGGATCACAGTTGTAAGCCACTTTGCCCAACTTAAACTTTTCTTTTAGGCTCTGAAGCCAGCTTATTTGCCTTTAGGACATAGATTCTGGTTACACACCTAAACATATGACTGGTATAAAAAAGCTACCTAAACAGCTAGGAGCCTTGTGGATATCTCCAACACGACTGGGAAGAACGCTGGTCCATAAAAGAAAGGTGTGCATGTGGGGGAGTTAAAGAGAACATGGTCTGTGTTGGCCAGATGCACCTCAGGCTGGCCCCACGTCTTCCTGCAGTTGCACCAGGAACACTACCTTCTTCCATTCCCAGCTGACTGCCCAGCTCCCCCGACACTGGGCAACTTCCTCACTGGGAGCACAACATTAATTGCTTCATCTATAAAAACCAATAAGGACCCCTGTCCAGGTTCTAAAGGAAAATTCCCCTTTAGGAGACAAAAATAGAAATAGCAGAGAATAATGCTTAAGAGCTTGATTCAGGAGTCAGACAAGCTCTGGGTTTGAATACTAGCTCCAATACTTTTTAGTTGTGTGACCTTTGGCAAGTTGCTTATCCCTCTGAGCCTCTATTTCCTTATCTGGGGGAAGAGATAATAAGGGCCTACCAAACAGGGGTTATTGTGAGGCACAAAAAAGTTAATGTATGTTAGGTAATTGGTAAGTGTTTAATAATAACAACTAGCAGTAGCTTTGGTACCACTAAGCAAATGAATTTTGCTGTCCTTCACACCCTCTTCAGATTTTAGGGGGGACTCCAAATTCATGGTGGAATCTAAGTTCATCTGCTGCCATCAGGTTTCCTTAGGCAAGTACATAGAAAGCAAAAGCCTGGTTAGGTTAGGGCAAGGGTGACTTAAAAAAAATTAAAACGGGCCAACCTAATTGTCCAGGTTGATGAAATTATTCCCAGCTTAAAGATTTTCAAGCCAGGTTCCCAACAGCCCTTCACATAAATATTTCTTATTACCACTGTCTTCAAATTTTTGTCCAAGAATAAATGAAATTCAACAATTACTTGAGTAATTGTTCCGTATCAAGCATCCTGCCAAGCACTAAAGATTCAGACATATGTAAGACACAATTTTTGATCAAGGAAATAACAGTTTAGTCATCATGCTTTTACCTACAAAATATTCCAGAACTGTCTTCCCTAAACCTTTCCCCACATCCATCAAGATGCTTCAAGATGCTTCTTTTTTTTGAGACAGGGTCTCTTACTCTGTTGCCAGGGCTAGAGTGTAGTGGAGTCATCATAGCTCACTGCACCCTTGAACTCCTGGGCTCAAGTGATCCTCCTTCTTCAGCCTCCTGAGTAGCTGGGACTACAGGCACACACTACCATACCTAGCTGATTTATTTATTTTTTAATTTTTTGTAGGGAGTCTTGCTATATTGCCTGGTCTTTAACTCCTGAACTCAAGCTATCCTCCCACCTTGACCTCCCAAAGTGCTGGGTTACAGGAGTGAGCCACTGCACCTGGCTAAGATGCTTCTTACTCTAGTTCTTGGTGAGAACCTCTCTTTCCTTCTGCTTCCCACCATTCACCTAAATTTTCCCTCCTTCAGCTCTTATACCACTAAACCATATCATTGATTTTCAATGATTTCTCTTTAATGCCTATGAGTCTCATCTTCCCAATCAAATTATAAGTAACTCTATGGCATGAGTCTTCTATTAGTATTCTATAATCCCATAACACCTGTCATTCTGTTATTCTTACTTTCAATCATCCATGATGATTATGAATGAAATTTATGAGCTTACATGAAACACATAGTTTAACTTATCTAAGTCAGTTGGGTATGAGATGGATGGATGGATGTGAACACCAAATCACTGAATTCTGCATGAAAAATGCCATTTCTATTTTTGTATTTGGTCTCAAAAAAACTTGAATCACTATCATCCATTTGGAAACTCCTCTAGAAGAGGACAGGGCAGTTCTTCAGCATATCTGCAACTCAATAGCCATGCAGGAGGGAAAGCAGAAAGGATTTTTTCCCCATATCACCCGAAAAGGGAAATTTGTGTCTCATCTTAGCTTGAAGGGAGGTAGAATAGTGCCTATTAACCCTATAAGTATTCTCACACTTTGGAAAAATATCCTGATTTCTCTGAAATCACATATTTGGAATCTTTTTCACCACAGAACACCAGAGTTGCTATTCTTGTTACTGTAATGCCACCATGGGGAGTTTGGGGACAATTCTCACATTGAAGTACCATCCATGAGGTCATAGACAAATCGGTAGTAACATTCACCCCACTGAAATTGTACTTATTATACCTGAACACTCCCATTTCTTCATAGTATTAGAAAAAAAATGTTAAAGAGACAAAAACTTCAGTATATAGCCTCTACCCTTGAATATCTGCACATATGTTGGGATTGGTGAACATGGCTGAGGCAGGAAGAAGGAAGTTTGTGCTTGTGTGCATGTGGGCATGCATATCTGTGTATAAATCAGAACCCTCTGAAAGGGAGGACATGCTTAAGTCTATCAAACTAGTGAAGAGGTAACAGGCTCTGGGCTATTTATAGACTTTAAATTGACATGTGCTATACATATTGGATACTTAGCTGATCTCATTTTTTAGAGCAACTGAAACAAAGTAAAGGAGAGGGAAAGAGGAAAAGGTTCTGTTTAATTCAGCAAGACTAAAATAAAAAAAATGTAATGAGAAAAAGTAATGAGAGATTCAGATCATGACTATAATTTTTTATACCATTATCCTTCTTATAACTATAGATGCCGGAAAGCCTCCCAGAGTCAGAGAATTAGATAAAATGGGATTGCATTTTCAAAAGAGATTGGATATAATATGATCACTGAAGTCTAGGTGTAAAAGTGAAGAGGATTATCTGAATTCTGCACTGATTTTATTTGATTTCAAGGGTGTTCTCCAGTGTCACTCTTGCTGTCAGGTGCCAAAACGTCTCTAGCTACTGCACGGAACATGGTGTCATCCAGAGAAACTGGTTCATGGCCACCAGGACACAGTAAGCCTTCACAAAGTAACTCCATAGAGATGACACAGAAACATACCTGGACCTGACAGTCCTGCACCCCTTTCTCTGGGAAGAAGGTAAAGCCCTCTACCAAAAGATAGCAGAAGAAACCATCACCCTCCTAAGTGAGGGCAGGAATGAGCCACTGCCTGCCATCAATCTCCAGGGCTTCTCTAGAAAGAGGAGGATGTGTTGTCCAGCGATAAAGCTGTATTTAGGACCCCCTGCCCTGTAGAGTGCTGTGTGTGTGTGTGTGGTGGGGGGTGTCAGAGTGGCCCGCACTGGACTCTCAGGGCCACACAGGCTCCCTACCTTCAGAGCCTCCCAGCTGGATGCACATTTCACCGTCAGTTTCTCCTCAACTCCACATTCTAGTTACTGCCAATACTCTTTGAGACCCTCACAGGATCTGCTGTGCGTGTTAAGAGACAGGTGAATTCCACCAGGCAACTAGAGAAACTATAAACTGTTCACTTACAGAAAGGCACAGGCTGCCCCTCTTTTCTTCCATGATTTCCTCATCTGTGAAATGGGAATAACAGCCCTATCACATCTCTTCCACACAGTGGGGATGCTGCATAGGAAGGAAAACGCTATAAAAAGGCATCGTTGTTGCTGTTGTTGCTATATTTATTACGTATCCCATAGTCTCATATAACATAAAACAGCAAAATATCTACCAAGTATGTCTCAAAGCCAGCGCACAGCCTGGTGAGGGTGGCTGCATAAAAGCTTGCTAAACATTCAAGTCCCTCAGCCCGCCTTAAACCTCTTGAGTCAGAAACTTCAAGTTTCTGATCGCATCAGCCAGGTTTGCCGCCCCTATTTGCACTATTCTGTGAACACAGGACAGAACCGTTTGCCTGGTTCGGAGGAAGAGATGTATGACCTATATCACTTCCTACACCACTCAAACGTGACCCGTGGAGGTAGATTGTAGCGTTTCTAAGGCGTGCTTTCTAAGGGTTAAGGTCCAACAGGGGGACCACCAGAGACAGAAAGGAGTGGTCGGTGGGAAGAGGAATCGAACTCACCTATAATGATACCACAAGCACTGACCAATCCGATCTCTTTCTTCAGGGCTACTCCGCCCCCTCCGGAAACAGTCTCGGGGCCGGCGTCCGACTCGCCCCCACCTGGGTGGTTCTTTTCAATGCTGTTTCGGTGCCTGGCTCCTTTTTCCATTTTTCTCAGTAGGATTTCAACCTCCAAAAGCTGTCTCTCTTTCTAAATGCGTATGCGTGTAAATATATTGAGAGGGAGCCTTTAAATTAAAACGTCCTTTCCCGAAACAGGCACCACTCCTACCCTCTAAAAAGGACAAGCAGATAACAGAGAAAAAGAAAAATATCCCTACTCTGGATTGTCGCTTTCTCGTCACTAGTGTTTAAAAACAGGGAAAGTGTTGCTAAAAGGGGTGGGAGGGGGGCGGAGAAGACAGGTATATTTAAATATAAAAATAGAACTGTACCAGCGACTCCGGCTGGAATTCTGCTGAGAGGGATGTATCTTCAGAAACCAGGATGATCTGCTGTGTGTACCAGGCAGTGGCTTATCTCAGACGCTTCAAAAACAGAGTCTGGATTTCCCTTCAGCTCTCCTCCTAATAAAACAGGCTGCCTTTACCTCCCCTTAGTCTTTCCTTTTATGATGAGGACAAAAGTAGTTTTCATTAACTGTAGGAGACAGGGAAAAAGAGGCAATCTTCAGGTACTTTCTTCTCTTGCAGAAAAACAAAAAACAGAAAACTGTGGATCTGACCGTTTTGCTCTAAATCTGGTTTCCACCTGCTATGGGGTTCTTTTCCCTGCTCGGTCTTCTGCTTCCGCTTTTTCCAGATGTCCTCTTTTCTCGCTGATCTTCTTGTCCTTGTTTTCCTTCTTCCGTTCTCCGTCCTACCGCACAGATTGCCCCATCTCTCTGGGTTACAGCAGAGTGGTTTCTTCACACACGAACGTGATTCCCTTTTAGCGAGGGGTTTTATTTGCCGAAGTAGGCTCCGCCCCCACCTCCTCGGTTCCTCTCCATCCTCTGTCGCGTCTCCTCCCTCCTCTTTAATTTAAATATTAGCACATAGCCCCCGGAGATCACTGAGAAAATGGACTAAATTATTTCTCTTTGTAATCGCCTCTCATTTTCTCCGTCTTTCTCCCTGTAACCAAGTGGAAGTAAAATACTTCCACGTCAACTGTTCCGGGAGAGCTCATTAGCTAGCTAGGATAACGTTACAGGTCATACAGCATTTGTGAGCTTTATAAATAAGAAAACAGTTGTGCAGGTGCTTTTAATGCCATCAGAAATAAACTGGCCAATGTATTAAAATATTTAGGTCTGGATCATTTGAGGATACAGGAGAGAAGTTTGTAGGACATCATCCTGAAGTTTCTTGAAAGTAGGAGGAACCTGGGGGTAGGGGAGGGGAATGGAAGGAATCAAGAATAATGGAAGAGAGGTTCGTTTAGTGTAATTGTGAGCTATGAAGAGTACAGAGGAAACAAAATCACAAGGAAGAGATGGTAGCCTGGTTGTTCACAGCTCATATTTAGGGGTGGTTGAAACACGAAAGAAATGACTCAAACCCTGCTCTCATAATTTCTAATATTTTTGCATCTATAAGTTTTGTATCTATAAGTTTTACATCTATAAGTTATTTGAAAAGCAATAACATATGGGAAATTATCAGCACCTCAATGACCATCAGACTTGTTGGTGTCAAGAGATTAACTAACTTATTACCATACTGATATTGTCCCACAGTTTCCCTGGAGAATTTCACTCAGAAAATGCTGCCTCAAGGTAAAAGCAATGATGCCTATCGATAATTGTTAAGTACTTTGAAAAAAAAAAAACAGCAGAAAGCAATATAGCAGACAACACTCTGTCTAAAATAAAGCTATTTTAAATATTATTTAATATATTATTTAAAATATATATACTGACCACTAACTAAGGAAATTTGGCCTCGCTTTCTGAAAAATGTTCCAAAAGATTTTGGGTTTTAAGGAAAATAAATACTTAATTCCTTAAAATGAGGTTGGTAGAGCTACTGTAGCAAAGACTTTTCCAAATGGGGTAAAGTCCGATCAGCAGTCTTTTTTTGAGTCTGCCACTTGATCACTCAGCAAGTATTAAGAGGTTTCAAAGGTTGAAAGTTCAACCTCTTCTCCTTCTCCTTCTGCTAGTTCAAGATACATCAAATTGAAAGCCTCAGCAGAAAAAAAAAAAAAAGTTGGGGTAGAGTATAAAGCATTTTCAACAAAAAGAACAGACGAGGCAGGGGAATATATAGCCCAAAACTCCACAGGAGGAGATGAGTCATGGGAAATGAAAAATTTTTGAATGACCTCTGGCCTTTCCTGACAACCTTATTAAGCATGGAGGGAAAAACTTGATGGATTCCTTTTTAAACATTCTGATTTGAAGACTTCTGCTCACATTTCAACATTAAGGTATAAAACAAATAATCTTTCTGCTTCTCCAATATGAGTTCTTTCAGAAATGTTTTGTGGTTCTAATTTAAATGATGCAGACTTAACATGGGATGAAACATGCATATGACGAATTTGAGGTCTCTTAACAAAACCAGTGCAAACTGACAACAACATGGTAAGCTTTAGCCCTCTCAATTTATGAACTAACAAGCAAAACGGGATTTATGGGATCAAATACATTCTTGAGATACAGTGGTATTAAGTGTGCAAAATTGGAAAGGAAGGTGGTTGAAGATTAAAATTTCTGTTTCTTTAGCACTTGGAATTTACAAGTGGCTTATGACTGTCTATTAGCGGTGCAATGTAAAAGCTAGGAAAGGAAACTTCCTTCCTTCAAAGGGACTAGTATTCATATTAAGTGCCTCTTTTTAGGTTGGGATCTTCTTGTGATATAAACTCAAAGGTGTGTCAAAATTTGACAGGACTAATATTTAATACAGGAAAGAAAGAAAAGTCTTGGTGTAAAATGTTGAGAAAAATCTGCAGAAAATTATTAACTGAAGTTCATTAAATTTTTATTCTACTCTTTACATTTATAATAGTGCTTTACAGACTACAAACAGTTTCATGAACAATATCTCAATTTTTTCTCTCCTGATTAAGTATCTTGGGTAGACAAGGCAGTTATTTTAAAGATTCTAAAGATTAGGAAGCTGAGGCTCAAAGAAGTGTTTTACCTGAGATCAAAGACACTTAATCTAGTCAAAGACAAGAGGGAGATCAATGGCTTACACTCATCGCTTACCAAGACGCTATAGCTATTGGTCAAAGCCTTTCTTTCACGTGAGGGAAACAGAGGACTTTGGATCATGGCCATGCCTCCGTCTTTTTGTCAACCCCTTCACACAGTTCTCAGCGTGGCCACATCCCAGGTACTTAGTACAACTCTGTTTCCAATATCTGAGCAACTGTTTCAGTTGTTTTGGGTGTTTAAGATAGGAAGAAATTGATCTCTTTAACCAGGGAAATGGTTGGTGAAAGGGTCTTTTTCTCACAAATAGGGATTTAGGAAGAGAAAGGCTGTGTGTGACTGACACCTACTGGACAAATGGGATATGGCATGGGGACTTGCTGCTTATAATAGTTAAACCAAAACACTCTTATGTTCCAATATTCCCTTTTCCGAACAACACTTTTTAGTGTCTGTTAATGCAAAGTAATAGAGCACAGAGCTCATCCATTCCATTCTTGACTTTTTGTCTGGATTCCAATAGGCAGAGCCTTATTCTTGTTCTTTGTAACAGACTTGTGAAGTCTGAGGTCACTAACAAAGGACCCACATCTCTCCCTGGAGTCAGCTCACAGTCCATGATCCCACATATATACATGTTCAAGGTCAGAAGGAAACCCTGCTTTAAATTAAAGGAGAGTCTCATGGACCACTGTCAATTAGATGGGGGTTTCTTGAGCCAGTGGTTCTAGAAAGCTTTGTTTCATTTAAAAATGGAAAGCAAATGAAAATTAATGAGAAAAGAGGAAGGAAATAAAAAAATAAAAGGCCAAAACAGGTCAGAAAGAAAGGAAAGAAGATGAAATGGGGAGGCTCAGTCAGTTAATAAGCCCTCTTTAGTGTATGCTCTGTTTGTCTTTTGGACATATTCATAAGTTCAAAGGAAGTTGTATATTCTAGGGTTTATGCAGTTCTGAGAATTTGGATGGAGCAGACTCTGCTTTGTTATGATGATTAATTAAGTCACGCTTTTCTGGAGATAATGATGAATCCGTGCTCTGACACTAGAGACAAAAATTCCAGCAGATTACACCCCTGTCTGCTGCACTTGGTCAGATTCCATTGAGCCAGCCCAGTACTAGTGGGAAAGAAATGAAGATGCACTCCCTGTGGCAGCCTGCATTTCTTTGACTCCTTTTCTGGGCCCAATCTGTCAAGGAATTCATTTTTTCTAAGGAATTATGGAACTCCTGTTATGAGTACTTAAATATGGAAACTTCTACTTCCTAACCGGTTTTCCTTATGTTTACCGAAGATGAGGGTTCATATCTTTCAACATGTAGAAGATAAGTTCCCTGAGGGCAGAGACCTGCTTTGTTTACCGCTATAACCTCAGTACCTAAAATGGTGCCTGGCACTCAATGAATATGATTGAATGAATCAATGTTGATGTACATTAATGCATAATAAATAAATAAAATAATTGCCAAGTGATGGGTTAATGTATCAACTAACTGCATAAGATGTAGCCCTCAGTGCCTAGACAGGGCTAGACCACGGAAAGAGGAGAAAAACACAATCAAAGTTTTGACTTGGAAGATGATTTCATGTAGAGCACAGATCTCAAGCAGGCCCTCAAAACCGCCTAGCAATACTAACCACAATCTTGTAGTCAACTGAACCTTCCATTTACCTTCTCTTCTCTTGAAACCAACACCACCCCCCCAAATCGTCACTTTCAGTTCATGTCCTTGACTATTGTTTCACGAAGAAAATAGGACTACGCAGAAGAGAACTTCCATACCCTCCATTCACTAAATCTGTCCCTCTGCCTATAGTTTTACACATGTGCTCCGCCTTCCCTCCTGCTGGATGGATGTGGTTGTGCTGTCAGTGCTCCTGGCATCTCCCCGACTTGTGCACTGGATCGCCTGTCCTATCTCCCTGCTCAGGGATTTTGCTCCTGGAATTATTCCTCTCTCTCCTGCATCATCAGGTTTTCATCTCTACTGGATTGTTTCTATCAGCATACAAATGTGCTGTAATAACTCCCATTAAAAAAACAAAACAACACAAACAGAGCTTCTCTTGACTCCGCACTCCTTTTCAGTTCCCACCCAAGTTTTCTGCTGCCCTGTCTCCATTCCTGCTTGCATTTACTACACCAAGGTTTTTGTCCCCATCGCCCCATGGAATCCATTCTTGTCAAGGTCACCAATAGCCACCATGTGGTCCAATCTTATGATCATTTCTTGGTCTTCATCTTATTGATCTCACAGCACCATATGGCCAGTCAGTGGCCCCGGACCACCCACTCTCCTGGCTCTCCTCAACCCCACTGGTCTCTTCTTGGGCTCCTGGCTGGATCCTTTTCTCTTCCCACCTTTTCTCTTCTCTATCCTTCCTTATTACCTGGGTGATCTCCAGTCTCATGGCTTTCAGCAGCATCTATACACTGATATTTCCCATACGTACAGATCCAGCCTTCATCTCTTTCATGAACTCCAGAGTCAGCTATTTAACTGCCTAATTGATGTCTCTGTTTGGATGTTTAATAGTTACTTCAAACTTAATATGTCCAAAAGAGAGTGCATGCTTCCCCTCCAAACTTGATCTTCCCCAGTATTCCCCATGTTAGCAAATGGCACTAATTGTTCAGGCCAAATATCTTGGAGTCACCCTTCACTTATCTTTTTCTCACATATCCTACATTTGTTATGTCAGCCAATCCCATTAGCTGTAGCTTCAAATCACATCTAGAGACTAATCATTTCTTACCATCTCCACAGCTACCACCTGGTTCACAGCCACTTCACCATCAGCTCTCATCGAGCTATTTCAATGGCCTTCTAACTGGCCTCCCTGTTTGCACACTTTCCTCCTACAGATGTTCTTCTACACTCTATTCTCTACATGGCAGCCAGAATGATACTCTGTAACTATAAATCACAAATAACTTGTCACTCCCTGTTCAAAATCCTCCAATGGCTGCCCATCACACCTAACTAGGATCAACCAGAAATCTTCTTTATCATGGTCTGGGTGACCACTGTAAACTCAGGCCCCTCTCTTCTTCCTTTCCCTTAGTCCTCCAGTCTCCTAGGCCTCCTGGCTAGTCCTTAAACACTAAGCTCTGCTTCAGGGACATCTGCCCTGCAGTCAGTCACAAGGGATGCCTTGCTCCCTCATGTCATGCACAAGCCCCGGCAAACATCGCCTCCTCACAGGGTACTTCTCTGACCACCCAATAGAAAATCAGTCTCTCCCATTACCTGGATCTTGCTTTTGATAATAACTATCATTACTTATCTGTTTGTTTGCTTGCTTATTTGTTCCTTGTTTGTCTCTCTTATTAAAATATAAGCTCCATTAGGTCAAAATAGGCACTGAAAAAGATATTCATAAGCTCCAGATTATTTGTGGTTGTCAGTTTGTTTTTTAGGAGGGTTAATGATGTTGTGGTTATTGTTAAAGAGTATTTATCTTTTAGAGATATATGCCAACATGTTTATGGATGAAATAATCTTATATCTTGGATTTGCTTTAAATAATATGGGGAGGGAGTTGGTTACCAATGAGAGAAGGTTGAGTTTACATTGGCAAGCTGGGTAATGGGTTAACAGTCCATTATACTGTCTACTGCATATATTTAAATCTTTCCATAGTAAAAAACAAATAAACAAAACTGTTACCTGTTTCTTCACCATTATTTTCCTAATACCTAGACAGTGCTTGGCATATAGGAGGCACTCAATAAATACATATTTGTATAATATTCATTGTATATTGAACCAGTTAGGAAAGCAGAGGTGTGTTTTCAAGATAAACATAATTTTAAAACTTTTTTATTTAAAAAACATTTTTTTAGACACAGGGTCCTGCTATGTTGCCTAGGCTGGGCTCAAACTTCTGGGCTCAAGCAATCCTCCTGCCTCAACCTCCCAAGTAGCTGGATTTATAGGCACACACCACCAGGCCCAGCCCAAAGATAAATTTTAATCATATAGTGCCAATTATTGGAAATCTAAATGGTAGATTCCAAAGGAATATTTTACAAAGAGGCTGCCCTTCCAGGCCACAAATCCAAGAATATACTCATATTAATTTTGAGAATGCCAAAAACTATAGTAGATAATTTGGTGATAGCTATGTCTTTAATTGTTCTTTGTAAGACAAATTTTTAAAAATATAGCATTATTTGTCTTACCTCTTTCTCATCAAATCATGATAACTAACTGTACCTTCTATACCTGAAATGTATAGCAAAGTTGGGGAGAAAACACAAAAGTCTAGTTAGGTGAAAATTTATGGACCCAGTCTCTGGAAAATTATTCTAGACTGTAGTTTAGAGGTCACTGGTGTAGAATACAAAATTCATGGTATAAGAATGTGGTCTTTTAGGAGAGTTCCAATACTGCACAGTTAGAGACAGAAATTTTAATAGAAATTGGATTGCAAATACCTGGGTGTTATCAATCAATTTCATTAGCATATTCAGTCAATAATGATCAACTATTTACTGTACTAGACAATATGATATTATGGTGAACAAGGACTGCCTTCATGAAATTCACAGACCTTAAACACAAACAAGATCTTTCTCTTTCCTCCTGAAGCCCAGGTACAGCTTAGTTACCTGGAGTGCCCCAAAAAAATCACTGGATATTTGAGGAAAGCTCAAGCAGGAAAGCCATAGGTAATAACAAACATAGATGATGCTAGGAGAAGAAGAAAACTTCCCCCAAATTATAATTGATATACTCAGAGACATTAGAGAAGGTATTGCTTCCATGAAGCAAAAACAGAAATATCAGAAAACAATAGAAGGTTCTCAGAAATTAGGCTGGGCGTGGTGGCTCATGCCTATAATCCCAACATATTGTGAGGGATTACAAGGTCGGAGGATTGCTTGAGCCCAGGAGTTCGAAACCAGCCTGGGCAACATAGCAAGACCCTGTATCTAAAAAATATTTTTTTAAAAAATAGCTGGGCATGGTGGCCCATACCTGTAGCTCCAACTACTTGTGAGGATGAGGTGGGGAGATCACTTGACCTCAGGAGTTGGAGGTTATAGTGAGCTATGATTGTGCCGCTGCGGTCCAGCTTGGGCAACAGAGTGAGACTCTGTCTCTATAAGAAAGAAAGAAAGAGAGAGGGAGGGAAGGAGGAAGGAAGGAAGGAATTAAAATATGATAACAGAAATTAAAATATTCTATAGAAGGTTTAGAAAATAAAGTTGACAAATCTCAAATTTAATTTAATCTCTTTTTTTTTTTTTTTGAGACAGAGTCTCACTGTGTTGTCTGGGCTAGAGTGCCATGGTGTCAGCCTAGCTCACAGCAACCTCACATTCCTGGGCTCAAGCGATCCTCCTGCCTCAGCCTCCCGAGTAGCTAGGACTACAGGCATGCGCCACCATGCCCGGCTAATTTTTTCTATATATTTTTAGCTGGCCAATTAATTTCTTTCTATTTTTTAGTAGAGACAGGGTCTCGCTCTTGCTTAGGCTGACCTTCAGCGATCCGCCCGCCTTGGCCTCCTAGAGTGCTAGGATTACAGGTGCGAGCTACCGTGCCCAGCCTAATCTCTTTTTTTAAAAAGAGACAAAATATAAGAAAATTAGAGCAATTCAGGAGTTCCCAACATCTGACTAATAAGAGTAAAATAAGAAAGAACACAGAAAATAGAGAGGAAAAAACAAAGAAGTAGTGCAAATAATGCCAAAAGTTTTCTTGGAACTGAAAAGTATGAGTGTTCAGGCTGAAACAACACACTGAATGCCTACAACAATAAAAAGATAAAAAAGAAAGTCCCCCACCGAGGCACATTACAAGAAAAGTTTATAAAACTGAGGACCAAGCAGAAATTCTGAAAACTTCCAGAGAAGAAAAAAAAGGTTACATATAAAATATAAATTATTGGCTGGGCGCAGTGGCTCATACCTATAATTCTAGCGCTCTGGGAGGCAGAGGCAGGAGAATTACTTGAGGCCAAGAGTTGGAGATTAGCCTGAGCAAGAGCGAGACCCCATCTCTATGAAAAATAGAAAAAGTAGCCGGGCATGGTGGTGCACGCCTATAGTCCCAGCCACTTGGGAGGCTGAGGCAGGAGGACCACTTGAGCCCAGGAGTTTGAGGTTGCTGTGAGTCATGATGATGCCACTGCACTCTAGTCCAGGTGATAGAGTGAGACCCTGTCTCAAAAAAAAGAGAAAATTTAGCAGAATGACATTGCCTTTCTCAACAGCAATACTAGATGTTTGAATAGAATAATGTCTTCAAATTTTTTAAGGAAAATGATTTTCAACTTACAAAATAATGCATAGTCAAGTTATCAGTCAAGTGTGGATATAGAATAAAATCTCTTTCAAAATACAAGATCTCAAATTCGTCTCCCTCACGTCCTTTCTCAGGAAGCTATAGGAGAATGTGCACCACCAAAACAAGGGAATAAAACGCCTGTAATCCTAGCACTCTGGGAGGCCGAGACAAGAGGATTGCTTGAGCTCAGGAGTTCAAAACCAGCCTGAGCAAGAGTGAGACCCTGTCTCTACTATAAATAGAAAGAAATTAATTGGCCAACTAAAAATATATAGAAAAAATAAGCCGGGCATGGTGGCACATGCCTGTAGTCCCAGCTACTCGGGAAGCTGAGGCAGTAGGATCACTTGAGCCCAGGAGTTTGAGGTTGCTGTGAGCTAGGCTGACGCCACGGCACTCACTCTAGCCCGGGCGGCAGAGTGAGACTCTGTCTCAAAAAAAAAAAAAAGAAAAGAAAAGAAACGACAATATCGCAATCTACACAAAAATTCGGCCCTCTGTAATATATATATATATATATATACATATATATATATAAATACAACAATCTTGAACTCCAATGAACCTAAAAATAAGACTTGAAATATATGAAGGAAAAATTGATAGAATTGTTCCTGGTTGTCTAGTGGCTAGGAAAAAAAAAATGTTAGAATCAGAAAACAAATTTGAAAAATTTGCAATCATTGGGAGAGATTTTAATGTACCTCTATTAGAAGCTGATAAATGAAGCAGCGAAGAAAAATTAGAAAATATATAAAATATTTGAACAACACAATTAGCAAGCTTGATCTAACAGATCTCCAAAGAACCCTGCATGGAGAAATAGAGAATATGTTTTATTTCTAAGCATGCATGGAATATTTACAAACATTTTAATTAATTAATTTATTTATTTTTGGAGACAGAGTTTCGCTCTGTGCTGTGATGTCAGCCTAGCTCACAGCAACCTCAAACTGCTGGGCTCGAGCAATCCTTCTGCCTCAGCCTCCCAAGTAGCTGGGTGTGTGCCACCATGCCCGGCTAATTTTTTCTATATAGTTTTAGCTGGTCAATTAATTTCTTTCTATTTTTAGTAGAGATGGGGTCTCGCTCTTGCTCAGGATGGTTTTGAATTCCTGACCTTGAGGGATCCTCCCACCTTGGCCTCCCAAAGTGCTAGGATTATGCAGGGCCCAAACATTTTCATTTATTGGGTCACAAAGGAACTCTTGAAATTTCAAAGACTTGGAAGCACACATCTATCACACAGATTCTTGGGTCATGATGCCATTAAATTAGAAATCAACAATTAAAATTAAAAATTTATAAAAACACATTTGGAAAATTAAAAATGAATTAAATAACTTGGTTAAATAATAATAATGCAAATTATGAAGTAACTAGAAGTTAATCAACAATGAAAGTATTGCATATAAAAACCTGTGAGGCCGGGCCCGGTGGCTCACGCCTGTAATCCTAGCACTCTGGGAGGCCGAGGTGGGTGGATCGTTTGAGCTCAAGAGTTCGAAACCAGCCTGAGCAAGAGCGAGACCGTGTCTCTACTAAAAATACAAAGAAATCAATTGGCCAACTAAAAAATATATAAAAAAGATTAGCTGGGCATGGTGGCGTGTGCCTGTAGTCCCAGCTACTCGGGAGGCTGAGGCAGAAGGATTGCTTGAGCTCAGGAGTTTGAGGTTGCTGTGAGCTAGGCTGACGCCGTTGCACTCTAGCCTGGGCAACAGAGTGAGACTCTGTCTCCAAAAAAAAAAAAAAAACCTGTGAGATGGGGCCAGGCATGGTGGCTCACGCCTGTAATCCTAGCACTCTGGGAGGCTGAGGCGGGAGGATCAGGATCACTTGAGCTCAGGAATTCAGACCAGCCTGAGCAAAAGCAACACCCTGACTCTTCTGAAAAGAGAAATAATTAGCCGGGTGTGTTGGTGTGAGCCTGTAGTCCCAGCTACTTGGGAGGCTGAGGCAGGAGGATTGCTTGAGCCCAGGAGTTTGAGGTTGCTGTGAGCTATGATGATGCCACTGCACTCTAGCCCGGGCGACAGAGTGAGACTCTGTCTCCGTAAAAAAACCAAAAGCCAAAAACAACAACAAAAACCCTGTGAATTGCAGCTAAAGTAGTATTTTGAGGTAAATGTAAAGTTTTACTGATTTAGGAAACATGAAAGATTTAATATAAATGAATTAGCCTATTGGGGAGCTGCTTTACTCGTAGCCCATCTTCACCATGTCGTCCTTGTCCACTGCTAAGCTTCTTATCTCCTTGGTTCCTATCATTTACCATCACTACTCAGAGACTCAATTGTTTTGTCTCTTCCTTCATTACAGTCTCATTTCTGTTCAATAATCCCATTTAGTGCTAATGTTTCCATTCTTCACACACTAATCTCATGTGCTCAGTATCTTCTTCCAACATTCCCTGGACCTCCACACCATAAATGAAACCTCACCCTCCCCTGACAGCAGCACCACCTTCCCAATACACTGAAGTAGAGGTGGGTCCTTGCCCTGTTCTAAGGAGGCCTGGATGGTGGAAGGGAATTAGGTGTAGTGAGCAACCACCCTGTGCGAGACACTTCACAGAGCAAGGCACTTAATTTGTTTTAATCTCATTTAACCCCCCAAACAACCTTTCAAGGTAAACACTGTTGTTTTGCATTTTACAAATGAGGAACTTGGAGTTCAGGAAGGTTACATGACTTGCCAAGGACACACCTAATGGCAGAGCCATGATCTGACTCTAAATCTTAACTGATGCCACTGCATTTGCTCTTTTCACTGCGCCATGGGAGAAAGAAGGGACAACATTCCTTTTCATCCCTGTCACTTTCAGACAATTGTCCCATTATTATATCTCAGTTCTTCCCTGGATACTTTGTACTACTTGGTCACATCCTCAACTGCTGCTGTCTACTGACTTCTGAAAACTTCCTTAGGGACCTGAGCACCTGGCTTAGCATTTACTCTCCAAACCGGAGCCTAGATACTTAAGCACTGTGTAAAACTGCCTTTTGTCTGGGTATGGTGGCTCATGCCTGTAAACCTAGCACTTTGAGAAGCCCAGGTTGGAGGATCACTTGAGACCAGCTTGGACAATAGCAAGATCCTGTCTCCACAAAAAAATTAAAAAGAAACTAGCCTGGCATGGTGGCTGCACACCTGTAGTCCTAGCTACTCAAGAAGCTGAGCCAGGAGGATCCTTGTGCCCAGGAGTTTGAGGTTGCGGTGAGATATGATTATGCCACTGCACTCCAGCATGGGAAACAGAACAAGACCCGGTCTCAAACACACACACACACACACACACACACACACACACACACACACACAACCTCCAAAACAAAAAAACTGCCTTTTACCAGATGCTGAAAATTTTCTTGTGATTGTAACTACCAGTCCTTTGACTCTCCCATTGTCTCCTTTGTAATAAGACCAGCTCTTCATCATTATTCTCTCTGCTGCTTCTTCAGTACCTGCCATCCCACCTTCTTCACTCTGGCTTGAGTGATTATGCCAAAATGCATGGCCCAACCTCCGGCTGGTTTCCAAGCCCACTCTGCCTTGCAATGCTCTCTGTGCCACAGTCTTCCAGTCCTCAGAGGAACCTACCACAGGGCTTTTGTCCATGCTTGCCCTTCTGCCTAGAGGCTTTTCTTCCCTCTTAGCCTGTCTCACTGCTCTTCATCCTTCTGATCTAGCACAAATGTTACTTTCTCAGAGAAGTCACCACCCTTCCCAACCCTGCCCTAGATTGTGTTCTTTGTTTCAGAGTACTCACTAGTAAGTATACATTAATTATACAGTGTTTGCATTAACTAGAGTTATTTTATAATTAATGCCTATCTCCCCAGCTAGACTGCAAACTCCATAAGTGCAGGAACAATGACTTTTTTTTTTTTTTGCCCACTAATGTCTCCAGAGCCCAGTACAGGGGCTGGGACAAAGTAGGCAGTCAATTAAAAATTGCTGAATGAATGAATATGGGACATATAAGTGGTGACACCTGGTGGTCAGCTGGATATGGGATCTGTAGCCCTCAAAAAAGATCTAGGCTAAAAATTCAGATATAAGAGCATACAAGAAGTGGTCACTGATGTTATCATCCAGAAAGGATTCCTAGAGTGAGAAGAATTTAGGATCCAGCTCTGAGCCCAGGACATCCTAGTCACTGGGTTCAAAGCCAAACTCCTCTCAGTTCCCTGGACAAAACTGTTCTTTCTGTGCTCCCATTTCCAGCCATGGCCACAGCATTGTGCTCTCAATCACTGAGGCTGGAGACTTTTGTCTTTTTCCCTCCCTCTTCCCTTTTTAGCTCTAGATCCAATTAGTTATCAAGTCCTGTTGGTCCTACCTCTGAAAATTGTCTCACAGCTGTCCTTCTTCCCATCCCATAGCTGCTGCCCTGCCCTATTTCAGATCTGCTCATCTCTCTCCTGCACCACTGCAATAGGCTACCAACTAATCTCCCTGTCTGTGGCCTTCCATCCCTTCATTCTGTCCCCAGAGTTATGCTTTATAACAGCGGTCCCCAACCTTTTTGGCATCAGGGACCGGTTTCAGGGAAGACAATTTTTTCGTGGAAAGGGTGCATTAGATTCTCATAAGGAGCGGGCAACTTAGATCCCTTGCATGCGCAGATTACAGTAGGGTTCATGCTCCTATGAGAATCTAATGCCACTGCTGATCTGACAGGAGGCGGAGCTCAGGCAGTGATACCAGCGATGGGGAACAACTGTAAATACAGGTGAACCTTCGCTGGCTAGCTCTCCTTCCTCTCACCTCCTGCTGTGCAGCCGGGTTCCTAACAGGCCACTGACCACCTATACGATCTGTGGCCCTGGGGATTGGGGACTGCAGCTTTACAAAACATGGGGTTGATCATGTTTCCGTCCTACTTAAAAGCCTTTCCTGGCTCCCCATCGTACAAAGCAATAGTTCTAAATTAGTTGGGTGAGCATCCCAATCAGCTCAGGAACTTTTAAAAATATTCTTGGCTCACGCACAGTGCTCAATAATTTCTCAGGTAGACCTTCTCCTGCGGTACCCTCTGGTGGCAACTTCTTGCAATGGCCAATCTTCATTTTATCCACAAAATTCCCTCTGAGATTCAAGTCAGTGGATCTGCCTTTTGCTTGGGGAAAACACCAGCTCAGAAAATAAAGTCTAAACTTCTGTATAGAGGCTTCAATCCTTCTCTCCAGCTTTTGTCCCATAACATCTTCTCTCCACTCTCCATCTTCTCTCCATCCCTCTTGATGTCCCTTCAGCCACACTAGACCAGCCTGTCCTTGACTATATTAATGCTCTACTTACGCTGTTTCTCTGCCTGGAGTGCCCCTCCCCACCATCTCTGCAGGATGAAACTTTCACATTGCTTAAGGCTCATTCCAATACCTGTTCCTGTAGGAAATCTGCCCAAAGGGACTTGATCTTTCTTTTCTCTGTGCTCTCACATCATTCCATGCTTCCTTGGGGAAGCCTTCCCAAATTATATGCTCTCATAGCTCCTGGTGTTTTGTCTTTTATCCCAGTATCTAACACACTTAACAGTTATATATTTATTTGTAAGTTTTTTTTAAAAAAGTCTTTCTGAGCCGGGCGCGGTGGCTCACGCCTGTAATCCTAGCACTCTGGGAGGCTGAGGCGGGCGGATCACTCAAGGTCGGGAGTTCGAAACCAGCCTGAGCAAGAGTGAGACCCCGTCTCTACTATAAATAGAAAGAAAGAAATTAATTGGCCAACTAAAGATATATGTAGAAAAAATGAGCCGGGCATGGTGGCGCATGCCTGTAGTCCCAGCTACTTG